>JAHWFO010005168.1:935895-984737 GCA_023313115.1 Rhysida immarginata | reverse complement strand
ATTTAATGAACAGTATTGCACACACGTCTCTCAACAAAGTCATCCATGACATTTAGGCACGCATCCACTGTTTGGTGAGATGGAAAATTCTGCCCACAAAAAAAAAAGTGGACTGCTGTATGAACCAGCTGTAATCATTGAGGAATTTCTTCAGTGAAAGTCACAAGGGGACAAATCCGGGTGTGTACAGGACAACTTTTGCGACATACAGGCGTGCATTGTCATGGAGAATGATATGCCAGGTCGCTTATTTTTGATACCCATATGAAGATTATCCTCTTTGGACAGATTTTGAACGACACAAGCCATCTTCAAATGACTGCCACACTTGCAAACATGTAGCAACTGAAAATGTTCTTTGTTCTAATTAGTAACAACATATGCACTTTCAATCTCAGCATGTGCATTTAACAATTAGCCAACGACGTATCGTGAGACATGTGAAGAACGGGTTTCATTTGAACGTGCCTCATATATTTATTTGAATATCTCGAAACAGCTCAGGTCAATAACTAACAGCATGTGTGTTTTAATATTTTATAGCTTTGCAGTACTGCTTTATGCACATACATGCCAACAAATGGCAGTTTAGTCCCTGCTTGTGGCCAGCATCATCACAAAGTCTAGTGTTGCGATGTGACACAATAAATGGCTCTGCCACTCTCTGTTTGCACTGAGAATGAACAGTGTGCTGTGACCAGCTTTCTGTGGTCTGAAGATGTATCAAGAGCAGAAATCCATCAAAGACTTCAGCACAATATGGGAGTTGTGCTTTACCACAGAAAAACGAATCACGGCATGTTACCACCACAAAAATCTAATTTAATTAAGAAAAATTTATCCCAAACCTCTCTTTTTTTCTGCTTTTATCTCCAGCTTAAATGACTTCACTAGTAAAAATTAAACCCTTATAAAGAGATCCAAGGGGCATTTCTACAGAAAATTCAGTATACGTTGAAACTTTTACTGAATTTTGCATTTTATTCAGTATGGTGCACTTCATTTTCCTTTTTTCGTGTAATCTAACCTAACAAAGAAGTCTTAAAACAGACACCATCTTTCTTATAAGGGAGTTCACCCAATCCCGACAAAGGAATGCTCATCTTCTTTATAAATTGTGACAGGGCGAAAAATCCCCTTTCTATAAAAGGTGAGCACTCTTTTGTTGGGATTAGGTGAATTTCCTTTTTACGTAGTAGAATTCCTTAATTTCATAGTGGTAAGTTGTTGGACTATATCTTTTGCTCTGAAATCATATCACGTGACGTTGAGAGTGTTGCTGATTGTTTACAGCTCGAAAAAGGGGCAGATAATCATGTGTATGAATGGGTACTACCTAATATCCTTTTACATAAATTTCTATAAATTCAATCTGCAAGCTTTTGCAGAAAATATGTCTTAAATTTTATTTGGATTAGAAAATCTCTTTGAAATATGGTCTTTTAAGCATCTGTGTATTCCTTTGGACGTCCAGTGATTTAATAAAAACAAAGTCAATTTAATAACATAATAGCCTTACTTACCATCCACGAATAATTGCCCAACAACCAGAAAAGAGCGAAGGGGCATTGATGATAAGACAAACGCCCAGGCGTTCAGGATAATGTCTGCTTAACAACCATATTAAATTTTTCACAAACTGATAGTCCATGCTACTTAATCCAAAATCTTTCAAATCAAACACAATACAAAGATTATCAATTATTTCTTCATGGCACCGTTTACAAGCTTCCTCCTGCCAAATATTAAAAAAATAAAATAAAAATATTTTCAAAAATTAAACTAATAAAAAACAAGAAAAATAACAGGAATTATTATTTCAGCAATGAAGATGAAAGTATGTTGCATATTCATTTAACATTTGCTATATTAGTTTTTGTAAGTTTTTATTTTTTATTTTTATTTTTTTTTTTGTTAAGCTCTAAGAAAAAAACTACCAAGTCTTATAAAAGATAATCCTGTGATCATATACAACTTTACTTAAACCAAAAGACTAATGTACAGGGTGCGTAAAGTATTTGAGGACACACCTTCATTTGGCTACTGCTGCACTATAGTAAATTGTATGTCCTTTCCATTTCCAGAAAGCAAAATGGTGGACCATCAAGTAACACAAATCATGAAGAGACATGCAGCACTCATGGGAATAAAGGCAGAACACAGCAATTAGAGATATCATGATTTCTAAAGGTCGCAAGATCATTCGTCCACAAAGTGCGGAAGGAGTTGGAGACCGAAGATGGCAGTGTTGCACTAGTAGCAAAGCGAAAAAAGCATGTCTCACGCTCTGACATCATCAGAACATCTGAATTTATTCAGCAAGTGCAGCAGGCCATTGATGATAATCTCAGAACATCCATGAGGTCACTTGCCAAAGATCTCCATGTGTCGGAAGGAACAATCAGAAATGTTGTCCATGAAAACATCAGACATCACTCGTATGTTATGCGAAGAGGTCAATTTATGTCAGACAAAACACAGGAAAACAAGCTGAAAAATCCGTGTGATCACATAACCCCTCACCTTTGACCTCCTAACTCCCCTGACCTGAATCCGTTGGACTACAACGTATGGTGCGTTGTGGAGAGAGAGGTCAATGAACACCTCCATAACACCAAAGATGAATTGAAAGCTGCCATTGTTCTAGTAATGACCAATGTGAACCATGACAATTTGATTCGCGCATGTCGACGGTTTCGATCTCGCATTGAAGCAGTTATAGAAGCTGAAGGTGGATTCATTGAATAGCCATATAACAAGAAGGTTTCTTGTGTATGTTCATGATATGTTTCGATAATAAAGTTATTATCTCGGCTTTCTTTCTTGACGTGAATCTGTCCTCAAATACCTTACACACCCTGTATTTATAATATTGTGGCATATTTAAAAGTTTTTAATTCAGACATTAAACTTTATTCCAACTCCTAGATGGCCATGATGTCGGCGTTAGATGAATTTGAATTTTTTATATGAAGCCAGCAATGCCCTTAGTAGCTTGGAAATGCTTTTGACAACAACACTGAAAGCTTATTAGAAGACTTTGAAGAGGAATTTTGGAATCCCGTTGGGTTCAACCTTATAATTTCAAACAACTACAACACAACTTCATTAGACTGGAAAATATACTTCCGAATCCGCAATGTTGTAATAAAAGCATATTGACAAGCATTTGATTATTGATGTGAATGTCTATAAATTAGATGACACTGAAAGGGGATGCCGACATACCTGCAAAATATCTGCCATTATCACTAACCTTGTATCGCCGATAATAGTACCAAATAGAATTTTTAAAATTTATAAATCCTCTTTTATAATTCGACTGAATTCGAAAGAAAATTATACATTTCAATTTGCGATACCTTGAGATTTTGTCTTATACTACTTACTATACTTTTCAAACCCGCGTATCCATTAGGGTCGTGGAGGCAGCAGCCCTATGGAGGATCTCCAGCTATCGTGATCTTCTGCTATCAGGCACATGTCCTCCATGGTAAACCCAAGCGACTCAAACCCAGATTCTTCATGTAGTCTAGCCACCTTGTTCTAGGCAGACCCCTTGGTCTCTTACCCACCAGCTTAGAAAATAACTGCCTAGGAAGACCTCGTACCCATACCAACGCAGCTGAGATCTCTCAATGCAGAGAAGTAGGGGTAACACCTGCTGTGACTATCTAGTAGAGTAATACCTGCCACACCTCTCAGAAATCTCATTTTTACCGCCTGTACCTGCGATCGCACTCTTTCGGTCATTACCCAAGACTCATGACCATTAGGAGAGTTTGGCTTTGTTTCCCAGCTCGGGATTTCATTACCAAGGATCACCACAGTTCAGGTCTGACACAGCTTGCTGCATCGATCCAAGCTACTCTTTATTCCACGACCCACCACTCGTGAATGCAATCCCGAGATACTTGAACTTCTCCACCTGTCTCAATGGGGCTCCCCTAACATGCAGGCGGTCTTGAAAGGACCAGAACCTCAGTCTTAGCCACACTGATCTTCATCCCAGCCTCTTCACATTTGGCTGCAAGCCGATCTAGCGCATGCTGAAGGTTGGTGCGAGAAGACCCAAGGAGGACATGGTCGTTAGCAAAGAGCAACCTCTCCACAAGCAGTCACCCACACAAACACACTCATTGCCTTGGCTGCCCCTTAACTATAACAGGCTAGATCAGTGGAAGTCAAATTTAATTGAAAAATGTTTATTCATTGCTGATTAACTGGTGGAAGGTTAGAAAACTTACCAAGATATATACTATAAATTTCGTAAGCTCATCAATATCCCTGTCATTCACATTATGATTTTTGGAGGGTATATATACAACAGGCCTGAAAAAAAGGAAAAAGTCCCAATAACATGACTCAGCTTAGTCTAGGAAAAGTTTATTTCCAAAAATACATCACTACATACTACTGATATCAAAATTTAAGTCATTAATTACAAACAAATCATTTCACCTTCCGTGCATGTCCCTGTGTCGACAGAGGATGGCTTTCTTTTTTTCTACGTGTGATTTGATAACAGGATCATCTTCTGAAAGAGTCTCGATTCCAAATTCTCGCCTCCATTTATTTGTTTTCAAGATGGCTTTAAATGCATCATCAACGTTTCCAAAGGCACGAAGATATCGTCTTAATGAAAAATCTGTGTGATACTATTAAAAACAAAATTCTTAAGTTTTATACCACAAATGCAAATATAAATTTGTTAAGTCACAAAACTGGAAATGATTATTTAAAAAGAAAAAAAACTACAGATGATGCGCTCACCATTTATTAAATAAACAAAATTTAACACAAAAGGTCTCCGAGAAGTGGTGCTGTAGCAAGATTTCTATTTCATGTGCATTAACTTGAGAATAACAACTACATACGGAAATGACGAATCAGATAAAATGAGAGAGACATACTCTGATCCCAGAACTTCAACAACATCAATGCATCTAGCCAGGGGTACATGAAGATTTCATCAACGTCAATGCAACTTACATGAATCAAGGTATTATAGCAAACCTTCACCAATGCACAAGTGCTCAGTAGCTATTTTCCAATTGCTTGGGCTCCTTGCTCCCCAGATCTCACCCAATCTGCTGGTAAGGGGAACTTCTTAAAGGATCGGATTTACCATGATAAACCTATATCTATGCCACAGCTGAAAGAGATCATCCAGCTTGGTTCTCTGCACAGAAAATATTCTGGAAACACAAGGAGGATATAGTAAACATTTATAGAACGATTTATTGGGATGCAACGCCACTTATCGTAACCTTTTGTATCAATTCTTGTACCAAATCTTGCGGGTTTTTTTCTAGAGTAAACGAAACTTGTACTAACAAGGGAATCACTCGAACACGTATGTCACAGATTTCCACCAAACTGAAATAAGTTACTCATCTGAAGCGAAATAAGAGATTGCGAAATTTTTGTTTCTTTCAAAATAAACCGCGAAAACAAAAAAATTTGAGTACATATAACCATACAAGGACTCCATTGTTAAAGTGGATAGGCTATGTGGGATTCCCTTGTAAGTGGCTTTATTATTTAAAAGTTTTATAAAAGCATCATCCATTCTGAAGCATCATATACAGTCGACTCACGTTATAACGAAATTACTGAAATAACGAAGTTTTTCATAGTCCCCATTAGATTTTTTAAGAAAAAACAACGGATTATAATAACGAAAATCTTTTATAACGAAAATCGGGTAAAACAAAGTCTATATTAATGTTACACATGATATAACGAACTAAAAACGACTTCGTAAATTTGGCATGATTTATCGTAAATTTATTGTAAATGCAATTCACAATACATGCCATTAGGCTTATCTCCCATAACAAAAAAAATTGTATTCTGATTTTGAGAGTACGGAAATGATGTATTTGTTAGCTTGAAAACAGCCAATAAGAATCCATACTAGAGTGGAAATGCTGAATGGAAAGAGATCGAAAGCGGAAGCAAAAATTTACATCTTTGGATTACAATCATTGATCTGCCGAAGTTTCATGTTCAAATCATGCACTGTCGGTGCTATGAGGTATGATTTTGATACAACTGAAAAATCATGAAAATTGTGGCCATTAAGGACACCAGCAGTCCTCTGTGCTATTAAAAATAATTATAATGCAATTTACAAAGCATCTAATAACTCTTAGCACTCAAAAATTAAGCAAAGGTTAAAAACTACATTTGTAAGCTTACTTGTGCAGGATCTGCTTCATAAATTAACTGAAAAAAAAATCAATAAAATTTAATGCCGATATATGAACACTTTGAAGGTTAAAATTTGGGATTAAGATTTTAAGTCAACTTTTTTATATATATATAAATTACAGCAACGTACTTTGCATCGAGATTTCAAATCTTTAAATTTCTCCTGATCAACATCGGACTTAATGCTACCTGCCATTAGTTATAATCAAGCACCTTTATAAAAAAAATAATAAACAAGAAATTATAAAAAGAAGTGCTTATTTATACTAAAATGTAAAAATGAAAAATTAAGAAAAATAGGTTTTAAACTTTGTATGTATACTTTTGTTCAAAAAAAAAAAAAAAATCAAATAAAAATTTTAATTCACTTTTTCTATCGTCTTATATTTCATCCATATAATGTTTTATTAAAAAAAAAAAAATTAAGTAATAAAATAAGAATGAATTTCACCTTCAGTTGAGCAATAATTGAATCCCACATCACCCATTTGCATAATGAATATTCAAAGTTCTGCACATAAAAGATGCCTTGACTTGTAAATTTGAATGTTATTTTAAGCTATTTCTAATATCTTTGCCATGAACTGCAATTCATAAATTTAATAAGACTGGCTGAATTAAAAGAAGAAAAACCGTTAAACACGGATATTTTTGTTATTGCAACCCCTCAATGAAATTTAATCCAAAATTCTATAGAATGTTTTGTGTTATCTTTTGTCCACAAGTATTATCAACTAAAAATAATTTAAAGGTTCTGAACCGTTCACTGTAATCTCCTATTTTGATGTTATGGATAATCTAGCATTACTTTATATCTTCAATAACAATCAGGAGATACTGCCAACTTATTATGTCTGGAACAATGCTTTATACTGCTTAACAAAGTTTCCCCTACACTGCACACAATGGTTTCTAAAAAATTCCGTAAATGCTTTTACCTACCAAACAACCTTCTTTTTTTAATACCATGTGTATCAAAAATACATTTACAAACTCTGAGTCCAGGTTACTCACATCAAAACAAGAAACAGTCCATATAAAATAAGTCCGAAACTCCTTAGATTTTGAGGTATTAATAAAAGTTTATGGTCAATGCAGTCTGAGGTACAATAATTAATCAACAGGAGTAATGTAACCAACCGGAAGGTGCTGTGTTGCCATGGAGACTTATTTACATTTTTGATTTGTGTATATATGTAGTTAGTCTGACTTCAGCATTTCACTGCAGAATATCAATTTCATGAGCAGACAGCTATGATTTTTATCTACGGCCGCATAAATAGTAATGGATGTGAAGCTGCATTAAATGGCATTTCCAGACCAGAAGGTGCATGCGTCTGTAGAAGCACGTACGGGACATTTTAGGAAGTTTGCAAAAGCAGCTGAAACAAAAACGATTGCACATGATTGAAAACCCATTGCAACGCACCTTTACTTGAAAATCTAAGCGTGTGAAAAAATTTGGAAAGTTTAGCAAGTAGAAATGAAGGAAAAACAGAAAAAATACAATCATGTGAAGCATACACGGCTGCACAAATGCAAGAAACTGAATCCAATAAATGCCAACAATGTGCGGCTTAAGTTTTCATGGGAGCTTGTCATTGTGGCATGAATGATTTAAAGCCTAAATATTTAAATTAAACTACTGACTAACTACATTCATATAAAATATTAACTAACTGCATCAGTTTAGTTGGTAGCCGTGACGAGCTCTTCATCTCATTACTCCTTGTGCTTTTTTATCCTCTACTCTAAAAAGTCGAGCCTTTTGTATTCGTGCGCGATGGTTTCCTGTAGTCACTTTACTGTCAAAACAAATCGCTTCGTCCGCGAGAAGTATTATTTCTCAATAAGCTTTCACATTTAAATTAGCATTAATAAAATATTGAGAGATAATAGAGATCAACTGTATAAGGTATAAAGTTTAAAAATCTTAATGCAATCATTATTCGCAATTTTATCCTGCAAAATTTGTATAAATTGTTGAAAAATGGGATATTTATACTTTAAAAACTATTGAGGACCGTACCACCTCAATGTAGGTCACTGAAATGCATGTACATTTATTAACTTTAAAGTAAGAATTTAACTGCATTCAATGCCCTTTCAGACATTCAGTGCCTCATTGCCTTCGAGCGTGCCATGCTGCCCTTTGTTTCTATAGCCATCACTGCAATGGATTGGGAACCTTGCACATCTGTAATGACACCTTTAATGAAGAGCACATATTGAAATTTTAGAAGAACATATGTCCGTTCTCGGTGACGTCTTTTTGGAACCCGTCCCTTTCTATTTCAACAAGATAATGCTAAACCCCATTACAGGACAGTGGCTACACAATAGACGAATTCGGGTGTTAAATTGGCCTGCCTGCAGTTCCAATTTGTCCCCAATAGAGAATATATGACGAATTATTAAGAGGAAGTTATGTCAACGACGACCCCGAACAGTTCAACAGCTGAAAACTTTCGTACAGTAGGAATGGTAACAAATTCCCATTGCAATAGTACATGTACAGAAATTGGTATCATATGTTTCTCAACGGCTACAAAGCATAATCAGAAGGATGGGAGATGTCAGCCAATGGTAATTCATCCGCTGTTCCAACATTTTTGGAGTGTCTTGCAACAACTAGTTTATTACTGTTTGGTTCTGAAATGTTTAATACCTACCTAATAAACTATATTCTTTTGAAATAAAATAAATTAATACGTCAGTGTATCAATATTTTGGCTGCATCGCACGTTGTCATCCTGTCCCAACTTTTATGGAATTGAGGTTTGTACTTTTTCCACCCCCTCCCCCCAAGAAACGCAGAGGAACCAAAGAATTGAAAAAAGAAGCGAAAAAAGTGACAAAAAATGCAAACTAAATTACCAAGGAAATAATACATACGTTTACACATATTTCATTTCATCCAACCCCAAAACGACAATTTTACATTCATTTAGGTTAAGGTAATCAACATTAAACTCCTGTGCGGATCAGTTGAAACTCTAGGGTGGATAAACAGTGCTCCCACTAAACTTGACAGAGGGCAGGGTGTCAACTACATTTAGAGGGCACATCATGCAGTGTCAAGGCATCTCTTGGGGAAGAGGGGCAGGGGCAGGGCTAAGCCTAATTGTGTGCTTTCTGTTTTATCAAATCAGAGCAAGAGCAAATTGATAAGCATTTTTTTCGCGGAAAAGCAGTGTTTTTGGGAACGAGCGCACTACTCTCGTGGCAGGGCGCAATACTCGGGAGCACTGAAATAGGCTAGCGGGAGCACTGATAAATGAATAGAGGGTTAATGTTAACTATCTCCACATCGCGCGATCACTGATCCTGCGACCAATTTAAGTGAAATTTTTACTAACATAACCCTCACTGCTTAGCTATCTACTGTGACTAAATAGAAAAGGGGGTATGTATCAGCTCGTCAGAGAGGGGGGGGGGGGTCTGGGGGCACAGCCCCCAGTCTTTAAAAAATAAATTAATTTACCTTGGTCGCATGATCAGTCATTGCGTGATGAGCAGATAGTTAACATTAACCGAATAGGGATTAAATATTTGCATAAAGATACTTACTAAGATGTATAAAAATTTTCTTTATTTTTTGGGTTCAGAAACCTCTTTCTGTAATTCTGAACAGCCTAAAAATGTCATTTCTGTATGCAATAGCATATGTACATATGTGTATGTTTAGCTGTAATGGCTGTATTCTAAATGACCCTAAAGCTAATTAGAGTTTATTTTTGTTTATCTTAATATCGCCTTAGCTGCTGTCATTATTACTCACTGAATGCATACCAAATATAAGTAACTCAAATATGCAGTCAGATCACGCATTTTTAACGGATATGATCTGTTGATTTTGACTGATCTAAGCACTGATTTAAGCTTCGAGGTTGGCTACTATTAATACGTCATTTAAAAAAAAAATTCACAAATATGAGTAACACTACCGGGATGTTTCTCAACACACAAATCACGAGCAAATCTGTAACACGTACTCAATCCTTTATAACAGACAATGTCATGAAAGTGTTATAAGCTAACTAAACAGAACTTATCATCAAATACTTAACAAGAGAAAGGAATGCACATATTCAACTTACGTTGAACAATGACAGAAAATTAACACTCATCGCAGGGACATTACGTTAAAGATAACCCGTGAGCAGCGAATCTGAAATGAACTAACATTTCATTGTACGATCGCTGTAAAGGATGTCCCGTTTTCATACGAGTACTGACTACATCGCACTAATACAACACACTTACCCTCTCCGATTATTCACATGCACATAATCTTTGTGATAAGGTTCATCAAAAATGCTAGTGGTTCATAAAATAAGACGCCGATTAAAGACAGACTCGATACTACCGCATTTTCTGTTACACGAAAACGGAAGTACTCACGTCTGGACTGGTTCATGCCGGAAGTAATACAAAACAGGTTCGCAACCCGCTCACGTGCTCTATTTGCACAATTCATTTCCGCCCGTAACCATGCACTTGCTTATCGTGTGCTTGATTAATTAAATACGTAAGCAAAGCCCTTCGGATTTTACGTATCATTCCGCGATGAAGTGGTTTCGTGTGCTTATGAATGTAATAAATGTTGGTTAATGTTAACTATCTGCACATCATGCGATCAAGGCAAATGAATTTATTTTTTAAAGACCGGGGGGGCTGGGCCCCCCCAGACCCCCCCCCCCCCATAACGAACTGATATTAGCATTAACCTAAACGTTTATATTCTTAAGTGAACGTTTGATTATTTATTAAAAGCTCTATGTCATATTGTAATATATTTTGGAGGGCAGAAATTGAAATAAGCTTAAGGCTTTTGTGATTAATGAGCGGGGAAATGTTTATTTTCTTATTCAACAGGCCGAAGAAACTATGAATCGTACTGAAGGCTGGGCCCCCCCCCCCCCCTACCGAGTTTAAATAATTTTTATAATAATTTATTATATTATTGAAATGCAGATTATTATGACCACCTAACGTTTGTAGGCAAATTACAGAGGTTGAGTCAAAAGTAGTGGCCGATCACTGCACAAACTTTTAAATGGGCACTCATTGCTAATCTTCAAAGTAGAGTCTATCATGCTCGATAGTCTTCATCCAACGATTAGCCAGTTGGCGGATGCCCTCGCGAAACCACTCCTCCGGTTTCTGGGTGAAAACCACATTGGCGAAGCGCCGTCCCACGCAGGAAGTGCGCCATGGACCAGAAGAGATGGTGGTCGGAAGGTGCCAGGTCGGGGCTGTATGCTGGATGTGGCAGAACCTCGATTTTTTTCAAGCAGTTGACAACACACCTTCACCCATTGTTGTGCTTGCGTGGGCATCAGCTCGTGGGGCACAACTCGGCAGCTCCTGTTGACCTTACCCATGGCGTGCAGATGTCGAACCACACCCGATGGTGATGTCCCGATGTCTGCCGCTAGTTTACGGGTGGTGCTGCCTGGGTTAGCTTCCACTTGTTGCCGTAAGGCCGTGTCATCCACTTCTTTGGGTCTTCCACTCATTGGCGCATCTTCCAGGCCCATGTCTCCAGACGAAAAGCGGGAGAACCACCATCGTGCTGTCCGTTCGTTGGTCACACCCTGATCTTCCACCCTGCAAATTTCGGCGGCTGCTGCTCGCGCACTGGTCCCCTTTTCTAATAGTGACGAAGGAGCCCGCATATCACCAATTTTTCTGCCATATTTTTACACTGGCTGGTGCAGGTGGCATAATGTCTATGGCATTCAAATTCGTACTGATGTTTCTTCCCACTTTTTTCACTTAATAAACTGTGATATACCCTTGTGGTAAATAGTCTTTGCTTAGAATTTGTCAAACTCTAAAACCCCTCTCCCGAATCAGTCATTAATTTTGACTCAACCTCTGTAGCTATGATTTCGTGCTGAAGTTGTCAAGAGGGCCAGACCATTATAAATACAGAAGAGGTTGTTTCTGAAGATATGGATAAACAACGTGATTTAACAGCCTTTGAACGTGGGATGATAGTTGGCACTCGGAGCCATGGAGCGAGTATCAGCAAAACTGCTGCATTCGTTAAATATTCAAGAGCAGCTGTTGTTAAAGTTTTTAAAGACTGGACTGTCAGCCGAAAAACTGGGTCTGAACATGCAAATTGTGGCTGTCAGCGACTAGTCAATGTTTGGGCAGAACGGCGAGTTTCAAGACTGGTACGAGACAACAGAAGGGTAACGGTGCATCAAATTACTGCAGATCTTAATTAGGGATCCTCTCAAATGATCTCTGAATGCAACTGGACAGTGCTATTCGTCAGGCATGGTGTCAGATTCCTCACATCACCTTTCAACATGTCATGGAGTCAATGCCAAGAAGAATCACTGCAGTATTGATAGTAAAAGGTGGCCCAATGAAGTATTGATGAAAAGGGGGGGGGGGGTTCTAGAAATTAAGGCGTCGACTACTAAGGTCATTTTGTGCCTTTTACACAAGTTATATCTGTACACAGCCCAAGACAAACACAAACATCCATGCCCACGGCGGGATTCGAACCCATGGTCAGGCGGACTCGAGAACTAGAAAGCCTACGCCCTAGCCCTCTCGGCCAGCTGGCCGGCAAAGTATTGATGAAGTGGTCATAATAATCTGGCTATTCAGTGTATACAATCCTACAATAATGGAACAGACAATACCAAAAAAAAAAAAAAACGGACAATTTAACCACATGCAAGGATCCCAAGCCATGCCTGAAAAACGTCTCCAAATTTCAATGGCTCGGAATAATACACTCATGTTAAAAGGCGTTCTCCCTGAAATTTGCCATAACCCAAACATGCCCAAGCATGAATCATCACTCCAGAAATTGTTTTTCCACTTCATGTTGGCAGCCTTGTTGTTTGGATATAAACAGGGTGAACACGAAGTCTTTCCCTGATAAATAAAATTAATAGCAAAACACTAAGCCAGATAGATACATACGGTTTTTTGTATTATGATCTCCATCTCAAAAAGTTTTTAAACAGCTGGTACGGTAGGAGCTGTATTTGGCTTGTTTGCGGCTACATGTCCATGAATGTGGAGTGCATTCAGTCCCTTCCGCAAAGTGTTTAATTCACACAGACTCCTGTAGCCTGTTGGAACTCCTTGTTGATGACTACTCAGTGGTTTCTGGAGATTTTTAGGAACCTCATGCTTCAACACCAGTCAGTCGGGTTCACTGCGTTCTGGATGTCGTTCAACGTGGGCATGTGGTTCCAGTGACTATAGATTTCCATTTCTTCACAATATCACTAATAGTTATGTGAAATATCACTCTGATTAATTTTTGCGAAACTCGGAAATAAACTTATCCACCTGCATGTGGAACTCCTCTTTCATTCATTAAGTTCCCTTTGTTTAGCATTCTCCATCTACGGCAACATTGTATGACTTAAGTTACTAATCCAGCACTATAAACTTACATCAGTTGTTGATATACGAGCATGGATTCCAGCATACAAGTCATATTTCATTTAAATTAATATGCAATGCAAATGATGGTGACATCACCAAAACATCACTGCAGTATATGATATAGAGATTGCTTGGATGCACGGGGAGGGGGAGGGGCTCAGGTTAGTCATCCCCAAATAAAGTAAGCTTGTATAAGTACAGTGAAACCTCTTTAAGCCGACCAGCAATGGTTCCACGTAATAGTGGTCGTTTGGAGAGGTGGTCTTCTTAAAGAATTGGGGGGGGGGGGGGGGTAAGCGTAATTTATAAAGTTTCATTGTCTCAATTGTTTAACATTATAAGGATATAATCTGATGATATACAAAGCTTACTCTTTTGGTTTCATTTATTATTTTAGTGATTTGCATAATGGACTAAAGTTTTATTAATGAATTTTAATGAAATTTTCATAACTTTATGCAGTAATGTGGATATTCAAAATAAACAATACGTGAAAGCAAAATATTAATACCTAATACATGTATAATTACATAGCAATAAAAGTGATCCCAATTATTGGATCAAAAATTTCCCCTATTCTTTGTTGAAAAACTGCAACATTGAAGTTTATTTTTTCTGCTCAACATTTTACGTACTGTAACTTGTTGATATTCTTTTTTCACCTCTTCAAACAAATGCAGCAAGTTTTGACTTGGTCTTGCAGCGATAAAAAACAAAGTTTTCTTTTTTGACATGGTGACAATAGCAGGCAAGAAATTGAAATGTGATGTGAAGAGTGAAAGTGATGTAAAGTGAGCCCAACACATGCATTCTCAACTGCAATCACATATTGAGCTCTTCCTAACTAAGATAAAGCAGCCATGTGAGTGAATGCCACTGATACACAAAGCAAAGAAACAGATTGAACAATGCTCAGTTTCCTACTCCTCCTTCAAAAAAATGAGCATACTCTTTAAATTAGAGGAAGTGGCATTATTAACGCTTCAATCCCAAGACTAACGACCACCCATTTCAGGCACCAATCATTTATGTTCCCTCTTTAAACCGACCAGTAAACATGGCAAAATCAAGTCATGGCAATCTTGACTCGATTTTGCTGCATCTACTGGTCGGTTTAAAGAGGGTGTATTGATGGTTGGTGCCTGAAATGGTGGTCGGCTTAAAGAAGGAAAAAATGCATTATACCTATGAGACGTTAATTCCGTGCCAAGGAAAAGTGGTCGTGTTAAGAGGGGGTCGTGTTAAAGAGGTGGTCGAGAATAGAGGTTTCACTGTATATAGATTGTACAAATATTTGATTTTTGCTGAAAATAAGACGACATGGTCAAAACTTTGGAATATTGGTAATTCGCTTTATTTAGCAAAGACAGAGCTGGTATTTGGTGCATTTGCCCACATAATAGACTGCAAAAAGCCGGATCATTTGGTAGACTTTTTGTATAGACATGCATCTTGGGCATGCAATCACCACTATGACAAGATGTAGGTGGAGGAGTGTGTTACTCTTCTGGGGCCAAATTTAGCCACAATCGCATGTAGGTCACATGCTAAATTCGGTTGAAACGAGCATTGTAATAGTTACTACAAAGAATTATTGTTCCATCAGGACAACACACCATCAGGCATATCATATTTTTCTGCAAACTGCATGAATTCCTCATCTACCCTATTCTCTGGAATTGCCTTCTCATTTCCAAACTAAATATCAGGTTGTCCGGAAAGTTTCTTCCGGATTTGAATTTTTATTTCGAAAGCAATAAACATGTACAAAATGATTGAATTAATGAAGATAGGAATTTTGGGAGCTTTTAGATTCCTCCGCAAAGAACCCTAGGTCCCTGGACCCTAGGAACAAATCGACCCGTTTTTTGCATTCTTCTGCACTTA
The DNA here is from genome assembly GCA_023313115.1 of Rhysida immarginata. Classification (NCBI taxonomy): domain Eukaryota; kingdom Metazoa; phylum Arthropoda; class Chilopoda; order Scolopendromorpha; family Scolopendridae; genus Rhysida; species Rhysida immarginata. The sequence goes on along the minus strand of JAHWFO010005168.1, from coordinate 969,206 downwards.
AAAAAATTTCACCCCGAAGATGGAGTTGGAGGTGGGAGAAAAGGTAGTAGTCGGAGGGTGCTAGCTCATGGCTATTTGGGGGGTGAGCTACGATATCCCATTTGAGCTTGTGCAAGGTCCAGGAGGTGGCGATGCTTGTGCGTGTGTCAACATTGTTTTGATGGAACAGAACCGGCTTTCTTCTAAACTTGTTTCGGCGATTGGACTTGGATTGTTGAACAAACACACAAGATACAGAATTGCTTGCGCACGTGTGAAGAACCTGGAAGAAACTTTCTGGACAACCTGATATTTGGCTTGGTGGGAAAAAAATTCTTATGAAGGAAGTCATTACCTTCGTTAATATTCAGAATGGATGAAAAAATTGGAAATGAAATATGGAATTTTTTCAAAAACACCTTTGGAAATGTATTACTGTCACCTTATCAAACGACCCTCGCATGTAGAATTATGGATGCACATAAAATTATTATCACATGAGTAAGTTGGGTCCATGCTGCAAAAATATAAACAAGGAGAAAGGTCCTACTTCGCAACAATGTGGGTTTAATACAGAGATGCGTTTCGATCTTGGTTACTGAAGATTATCTAAGATCAAAACACGTTTCTGTATTAAACCCACATTGTTGCAAAGTAGAACCTTTCTCCTCGTTTATAAAATTAATCCAAAGCTTGTAGGGCTTACCCACTTAATGATAATTGTAGGATTTAATTTTAAAAATACCACTGTACAAATGAACTTCATTATTAGGTGCCAAAGGCCAGACATATTCACATTCAGTATAATATTTATTGGCAAAAATTACTTACATCTTTATAAATGTACACTAAGAAAGACAAAAAAACTTCAAAACATTATCACCTGTGACCCTCATGGCACCAAGGAATACATTTGATGTTTTGTGCCTATCACCAGTTATTTCAAAGAAAAAGAAGATTAAAATTATATACACTATATTAAAATTAATAAACTTACATAAAAAAGCAACAACAATTAGAAGTAACAATAAATATTCCCCATGTGCCCTATCATCCAAATGAACACATTATATGTGAACATATAGTGCAGAAATTTAAAAAGCACAATTGTAAAGTCTGTGAAATCTTCATGTCACAGTTTTTCCATAGCTTATTCAATGGAAATATTTCTTAAAAAAATATCTTAATATACTGCCAAATATTTTTGTTACTCAGTAGTTCCCCCCATCAATCCCATTATTATCCCAATTCCCTGATATGTTAAGATCACCTGTGATTCTTATGGCAGCTGAAGTATTCAAAGATCCCTGCAATTCCCTAAAATTAAAACATCAATTTTGATTCATGAAAAATTATCAGAAAATGAAAAAAAGCTGCTTCAGTCTTTAACTGGAATGCATAAATGTGATTTTCTACCCTTTTCTCAAAGCTTGACTTGCAAAACCCTTTTCTCATTCAATGAGTTTTCAATGGTTTAATAATGTTAAATTTTTAAAAGCTTTCAATCAGTTTTCAGTGGTTATGAATGTTAAATTACTATCCATCAATGCAAGGAGAGCAAATTATCCATCATTGGCATACACTGAAAAAAATTTTTGGAAATACAATTACCAGAAAAAACAATTTCCTCATTAATGTACGTAATGGATTTCCTCAGGTACAAGAAGTTCAAATAAACGTACTCCTTGCGACAAATTTGAGTTGAAACTGTTAGAATTCCATAATGATTTACCATTCAGTTGCTAAGACGACGAAAATTTCAATTCTGTAATAAAATAAAGCTCAGAAAATGAGGCATCAACCTTACTTTATTTTTCAGGTTTGTTCTTCAAGGTTTTCTTATTCATTTTTCACTAGTCCACTTACAGAAAAGTCTGTATAATGCATTCTAGTCAAATTCACGACTATGACTAAACTCGTTTTAACAAATTTACACGTGAAATGTTTCTGTCTAATTTTTAATAAAATATTCAAAAGTTTCAAATCGAACAAGCACTTTGATAAAAGTAGAGGGGTAGTTTAAAGAATGTTTTATATCACAAACATTGCCTTGTCCATGCAACAGCGATTTATAAGTCCCTCTGGGGTTTTGGAAGAAGATAAAACAATAACCATGATAGACAGCAGAATGCTTATGTCAATGGATAGAGAAATTGTACAAGTCTTGTTTGTACCTTACAGGTGTTTCGTAAGTCGTAGCAGACACTGGTTGAACATGCTTCCCGAAATGACTCTCCATTTCTATTGCCTCCACAGTCAGCTGACTTAACTCCATGTGAATTTTTCTTTGCCTAGCTGTGATTAAGGGTCACTCATGCAATTGCTGGCATCGACCATCAGATGTTACGTACAAAAGTTAGATGTTTTCTATCTGTTGATATGAGCATTTCCACTAAGGTTCAAATCCCACTGAAGGCATGGATGTTTTCGTTCGTCCCTTTGCTAACCAGCTTGGAAGATCAGTGGTAGGCTAGTTTAAATTTCAAATAGATTAAATGGTTATTTAACATCCTCGTCACCAAAAGGTAACAGAGGAATAGAAAAAGAGATACAAGTACAGGAATATCTCGATTATCGCAGTTTATAATTTGATGCCAAATTTAAATTATTGCACTCCAAATTCGAATTATGGCAGCCTAATCGCCAAGATGCAGCCCAAAATATAAACATTAAGTTCAAGTTGCCAGTCTCTAGGGGTGAACTCTTATAGCGCTTCGGAAACGAGAATGGTATCAAATATGTAGCTATCAAGAAGAAACTTAGTGATATCAGCTTAGAAGATATGTTGCATATAATAAGTACAAAGCAAACATAACCAAAGCTAAAATTGCAAGAGTATAGTCTAAATGAATCAACTATTCACCTATCTGTTTGTTCATGAAAACAATAAAAAGTCAGCTAGAACAGGAATTTACGTTTTAACCATGTAAATGTATGTCAACAATGTTAGATACAGTCACTAAGTTCAGAGTGGTTTGATCGGTTCAAAAAGTGATTGGAAGTTATATCTGAAAAATCCTTGGCGATGATCACCCATTTTACACGCATTATTTATCCCAATTATAGCAGATTTGATTATTGTGGTATTTTTCATGGCAACAAGAACACGATAACAAGAGGTATTCCTGAACCCCATATGTACATCTATAAAAATCAATTTTACACCAGTAATGCGATGTCTAAAAGAGGTTATGTATATATAATTAAAAAACACCTATGAATACCAGTTTAGAGTTTGGATGTTGGTACTTCTTAAAAGCGAGTATACATCTGGCGAGTCTAGCCAGATCCTTTTCTGAGGTAAGTGATCATCATAGATATTCAATTTCTGTAAGACTAGATAAATTTCCACCACTAGCAAAACTGGAGACATGCAAACTGCATGGTCTCATTTCATTAGTCACTTCTAAATGTAACGTAAGATTATTTCACCCAAATCTGCCCCCTATTTATGATATTGCAGGGTTATTTCACTATCTTTTGAACCTAAACGGGGGATGCTGTTTTACATTTCTTTTATGAAACGACGGTTTAAAAATAGACAAACATCCGATTTAAGCGAGAAAGATAGAAAAAAAAAACAGTGGAATATTTAAAGTGGATGGATATGAATTTTAAGGCATACTTGATAACACATTATTTCACCCAGTACAAGTCAGACTTAACGTTTCTAAGAAAGTATTGAAATTGACTTTGAAACCCAACACTTGAATTTTATTTCACCATTTATAGCAAAACATCTCAATGATAATTTCGATTAAGACACAATCCATTAATGAGCAATTCGCATTAATGTGAGCAATCATGCTAAAAATCATTATCGTTAACGCTATAATCCAGAGAATTTACATTATTATTATTATTATTCTTCCAAGATAACACCATTTCAATTTTGTTTTCTTTGAATATTCAGTCACGGCTAAAAAGAGTTCTGTAGTGTTAACAGATCAGAAATTTGCGTAAAAAATAAAATTCTGTGACATCCTAAAAATTAAAACGATATTGAAAATTTTTGTTCGTTGCTAATTCATCTGACAAAATGCTTCGTAAATGTTAGCAGCAAAAATATTCATTTTTTCCAAATGTAATGAAGTACTTAACATACTGCCTGGCTGGGAAGAGCACTGAGAATGAATGGAATTGCATAGGAAGGGAATCAGCTTAGCTAAAGGCACTTCAATAGCCTGCGGGTTAACAAATTGTTGGGAATTGTCGTTCTCTAAGTAAAACCCCGTTATGGAATCTGTAAGCACAGAAAACCCGGAGCTTACAATGCCCTGGAAGATATGGCGACAATCTTCGCTATTTAAAACGTCGTACGTCTCGTTCAGGATTTTTTCTAACTTGTTTTTGTTATCCCCACTGGACTCCGGCTTTCCTAGAATGTACGCTGGAATATTTCTTGTCGGGCTATATTCGTGGTCTTCGAACGTTTTTCTAATGCTTTGCAAAATTATTTCAAATTTCGGTAGGCTCAATTTCCTTTTCAACGAAAGCGGGCCAATGACGCTTTTAACGATAGGTGTTAAGGCATCAACGAGATTTTTCAATCCTTCGTCGAGAAGGTGGTGAACGACGGTGAGAAACTGTTGCTGCATATCCGGACTCAGTACGTCGTCTTGGCTTTTCGGGTAGGTGGCTTCGACGTAGAGGTAACCTCCCAAGATGTTCATTTGGACTTTCAATAAAGTTATTAACAAGCTGCTGCTGTAGATTAACACTAAGGGTCTCGTTAAGCTCAGGATTTTTAAATCTTCCCAGATTTCCAATTTGTTCGGGGGCTTGTTTTTCAAAGCGTGAATCAGCGCGTCGGCATCCAGAAGAGTTTCGATGTTGCTTTTCAGGTTGTTCGACAAGGAGTATGTGGTTTGATGGCAAGTTTTCTGGGTTGTTTCGAAGTGCTGGTTTTTCCTTATAACCTCATAGCATTCCATCACTTCCGTCTCTTCCCATTGTCTTATTCTTCTTAATGCAAATTTTGTGAGGAAAATTCCACTGCCTATCACAATACTTGAAATCGCAATTTTCTTACGATGTCGTTTTATGAAATTCCACATAGAAGAAAACATTATGCAATTGTGGTAATAAGATTAAAATTCAGAGTGATGGGGTAACTTTTTTTTTTCCTTTACTGAAATTCTGAAGAACTGGAACTACTACCAAACTGGCGAGTTTTCTCCAAACGATTCATAACGTAATTTGTCGTATCAATGAATCGTTCGACGCAATTGATAAAGCAGGATTCCGTCCGACTGTCGAGTCGGGTGCTTGGCTTTTCCATGCAAAGATCCCAACACTGTTCTGTTAAAGCGTGAACTAAATACTGAAACCGTTGCTTTTGGGTCTCCGATTCGATGAAGTGTTGCAGCTCGGGATCTCCCTGGAGTTTAGGCGAATCAGTATCAAAATTCATATTCTGAAAAGTTCAGGTAGTAATTCGTTTTGATTAATATGGCTGACTAATGTAACGTGGCAAAGAAACGATGATAATAATCCAGTAACACATACGATCATAACATCCTACATAATCAGCGCGCGATAAGAGCTTTTACATCCGATAACGTACTTCAACTTTTGGAGAGAGGTTTTTCTTGTTCGTACACATCAGCCCTCCTCACCAAGCAGCATCATCTTGGTAGCACATTCGAATAGGTTTACTTACTCCATGAAGATTTCTGTTTCACTGCTCTCTTGTTAAGAGTACGTTGCCATAGGTTAAAAGCTAATGACGTCACAATATGGTCTTCCTTCCGTTATCGGCTCAGCATGGTACCTCAAAAGTTGCAAAAGTGAAAAAAATATATAAATTAATAAATAATATAGTAAAAGAAAAAAAAATTAAGAATAACGTTTTTATGTTTTTTTAAAAAAATGCACTAAAAAAAAAAACAATTCTTCTTTGCTTATTTTTTTTTTTTGACTAGAGCGGGCTAGCATTGAATAAAGAGAATAATTTCAAACACTAATTAAATGCATTAATGAATATGGGATCCGACGCTCATCGATTTTTGTATCTGGGGAGTCCGATGAGATACAAAGGAGGGGTCTTGGGGGATCTGGCCAAAAACCCCCACTTTTAAAACGCAAAGGAGGAAACAAAAAACCGAGGTACAACCAAGAGCACAAAGGAGTACCACAGGATTCTATCCTATCACCTCTCTTATTTTTCTCATCTCTAACTTGCTCTCTGATCTACCCCAGACAAATCTGCAGTAATAACATTTTACAGGAAGCGGACGAAAGTATCAACCTATTCATGTATAATGAAAGAATCCCAGTCCGCCTTCAGCACACTTACCTCGGCATACCAGTTTCATACACCTTATCATGGTCGCCCCTATGCTCCAAGATCAGAACAAAACTAACTGAATACTTGAGCCCAATCACACGTACACACACAGGCCAATAAATTTGAAACCTGCGTTCAATATGGTATTGACCCTCCTTTGGCTGTAATTACAGAACATACGCGGTTTGGCATGGACTCTACAAGGTGTTGCAATGCAGGTAAGGTAATCGCAGACCATGCATTCGTCAGAGAGACCTTCAGGTCCTGCAGAGTAGACGGAAGCGGATGCCTTCGAGGAATGTCTCTTTCCAACATGTCTCAAACATTCTTGATCGGATTCAAATCCGGACTTTGCGCTGGCCACGGCAGATGTTGCAACTCTGAACAATTCTTGCTCGATGGACAGTAGCATTTGGATGAAGAACCCGTCACCATTTGGGTACAAAATCCACCATTGCAGGACGGACTTGATCTGCAATAATGTTCAGGTAGTCTTTGGCGTTCACCCGACTGTCAAGGAATATCAGGGGATCATTGCCATACCATGACACCTCCTTCTGCAGCTTGAACTGTGTTCACAACACATGAGGGGTCCATCGCTTCGTGGGGCTGCCGCCAAATTCTCTGCCGGCCATCGGTGCAAAACAATGTGTAACGTGACTCGTCCGATCACATCACCTTTTTCCAGTTGTCTACTGTCCAGTCACACCGTTCCTTACACCACTGCAGCCGAACTTTCCGGTTTATTGCTGACACCACGGGCCTCCTCACTGGCATGCGACTTCCCATCCCTATTCGCTTCAACTCTCGGCGCATTGTTCTGGAGATGGGTTGCGATGATCCTTCATTGAAGTCTGCCGTCAGTTGCTCCATAGTAGACCTTCGGTTTTGCCGTAAAATCCGTCTCAGACGACGTCGGTCCCTGTCTGTGTTGACTGTTTTTGACCCACAATTCTGCCGTTTCGACAACTCTTGTGGATTCCGTTTCCACGCATTGAACACCTTGGAGACCTGGCCTTTTGAGATACCAGTCAGTTGTACTGTCCTGGAAATCGTAGCTCCAGCTAGACGGGCTCCCACAATAACTGCTGTTTGGAACTCAGACAAGTCTGCTGTTTTTCCCATTTTGCTCAACTTGAGCAGCTGCAGTTTGTTCCTACCCTGTACCTCACATGATTGCATTCATTTGCATATCACAGTCGTTTCTGACCTGTGATCCCGCTTTACATATCAGTACAGTCATTCATCAAGGGTTTCTAATTCATTGGCCAGTGTGTGTATCTGCCAATACAGCTGGGGCCCAAACTCCAGGATAGCGGGGACACTATTCACTGCGCTTATATAAAACTTGTCGAACTACTCTGCCCCATACCTAATGCTGACACCTCAAACTAGCTGGATCCCTGAACATATGCCATCCTGAGACGAATCTTGTCGGCCCTTAAGAGCACGCCCATTGACGTTCTGTATTCATGCAGTAACTGCCCACCTACGGAAATCAGATGGCCTGCTGCTTTCCTCAAGTTTATCCTGAGACTATTCCAGTTGAAGAACTCGCAGATGCAACGATCTCCGACGTCAGTTCTATCAACTCAAATCTTTAAATCGAATAAGATCAACCAGTTAGTACGGGAGACTATACAAATCTGAATTACACACACTACAGCTACAACCGTTCTCAACTAGTCCCTTTCCATCCCTCTTTACAGTAGATTGGTCACAGCAAATAGATATACCGGAAATCTCAAAGAAAAACAACAGCCCAAATATCATTACCACTATATACAACAGTAAACTCCTGAAACATTATGCAGAATTCAGAAAATGATACACGACGCATCACTCGACCCCAACCTGACAGCAGGCATTGGCATATGGTCAGGAGATGTTGCAATATACACTGAGTGAGCTTATTATTATAACCACCCTGTCAGTATCTCGTTGGGCCACCTTTTGCCTTTAATACTGCGGTGATTCTTCGTGGCATTGATTCCACAAGATGTTGGAAGGTGGTGGGAGGAATTTGACACCATGCCTGATGGATAGCACTGTCTAGTTGTGCTAGATTGGACGGTGGTGGATCCAGCCGTCTGATGGTTCGTTCGACTTCGTCCCACAAATGCTCACTTGGAGTGAGATCTGGGGATTGTGGGGGCCACCGAAGTAAGGTAAAGTCCCCTCACGTTCCTGGAACCACTCCTGCACAATACGAGCTCTGTGGCATGACGCATTGTCTTGCTGGAAGTAGCCATCTCCATTGGGGTACGCCATCAACATGACAGGGTGGACTTGATCGGCGACGATACGCAGGTCCGTTATTCAACACGTATTAACGGACCCAACGCATGCCAGGAAAGCATTCCCCAGACCATAACACTTCCCGCACCGGCCTGAAGGGTTGTACTCATGCATGCGGGGTCCATGCTTTCGTGCTGTTTCCGCTAGATTCTCACGCGGCCGTCTGCATGATGTAACTGAAATCGTGACTCGTCAGACCACATGATTTGTTTCCACTGCTCGATAGTCCAATCCTTGTGCTCCTGAGCGAATTGAAGTCGTTTCCGTTTGTTGGCTGCAGACAGCAAATGTGTGCGGACAGGTCTTCGGCTTCCGTATCCCATGCGATACAGCGTGCGGCGGACAGGGCATTCAGAGACCGTTTTGGAGGACCCCTGATTAAGGTCAGCAGTGATTTGATGCACAGTTGCCCTTCTGTTATCCTTTACCAGTCGTGACAGTCTCCGTTCTGTCCGATCATCAACCATCCGCGGGCGGCCACAACGCGAACGTTCAGACCCCGTCTTTCGGCTAACCGTCCAGTCTTTAAATACTTTAACGACGGCTGCTCTTGAGCACCCCACGAATGCTGCTGTTTCGCTCTATAACTCCGAGCCACCTACAATCATCCCGCGTTCAAAGGCTGTTAAATCGCGTCGTTTACCCATAGTCGAAGAATGGAACATGTCTGCTGTTGTCGACGACACTCAACTTCCCTTTTTATATTGGGCCGGCCCGCTAGCAACATTGTGGCGACGACGGTGCGACAACAGGATACCCATATCCCACTCATCATTCTCCGCAGAATCCTGGGCCATCTTCAAGGCAATATCCTACATAAATGACTCAACTCATTCCCCAGCTAAACTCCTAATAATATCCGACTCAAGGTCGGTACTCCTAGCACTACAAAAATTCCTATCTAGAGCGAATTGGAAAACGATCTCCCATATTGGCCTTACAGCCAGTGCAATAATTAACTTCTGGGGCAAAAACATCACCATAAAACTCCTCTGGTGTCCGGGTTACTCCACGATCTTAGGCAACTTAACAGCAGACCAACTGGCGAACTTAGGCCGCACAACAGGAACCGAAATTCACTTACCACACTCCACTAAACACCTCGTAACCAAAATCACCAGCAACAAATTAAGATATGGAAAGAGGAATGGATATATCGCAAAATTTAAAAATAGCTCAGAGCAGGAAGATCCCACCACTTCCATCGAATTTCTCAAAGCAGGATATGTCAATAATAGTCAGGCTCCGCTCGGAGCAGCTCCCAACCAAAGCTTTCCTATTCCGCCTCAGTTTATGTAACTCCCCAGACTGCGATTGCGATGAAATTGAATCTTTAGAGCACATTCTATTTGACTGTCCCCTCTATGACCAACACAGACAATCCCTATCAAACCTTTTTGTAATAAGAAAAATACCCTACAACTCTCCAACTGTCCTTCTCCTAAATGCAGATACTAAACCCCACTTCCGATTTATTTTATTAGCTATCAAAGCATTTCTAAATAAATCCAACTTACTTACCAGACTCCTCTCCCCTTCTCTTAAGGCACGCCAAATGATAGAAGACCAAAAATAACTTAACTCACCTCAAGGAGATAGGACATTTCCTAAAAAGAGGAGGAAAGACCTAAGAAGAAGAAGATTAATGTTGCGAGCTGTTTCTGTTGCTTTTCGCCCTAATTTAAACTAATAAATCTGTTGTTTGTCCATGTTTCATTTGATGCTTGAAGGAACCGTGTATGACTGAAATATGATATGAAAGGAACTACTAACGTGCGCAGATAGAGCAAACTTCACGCTTCAAAATGATATATGATATTTGCATAGCCAAGTAGGTCTGCATTTGAGAACCATGTTCAAAGTTCAGCATGTTAAAAAAACGACATTTTCCATGCACCAACCTAATACGAATAATTAACTATAGAATCACAAAGCAGGATATGAGCTGATTAGATTGATTGGACCCCCTCAAGCAGTCGGTTGGACAAAATCCTGCAAATCCTGTAAAAAAAAAGAGGATTACATCTCGTTTTCGTGTTTTACCTTTCTTGGGGCCGTTAAATCTCCCTGGCATAGACCTCCGTGTGATCCTCAAAAATGTAAACATCGAGGAGGATGATAGATTGATATCGTTCGATATTGAACAAGTGTATCATTAAAAGAGAGCCTGAAATGGTTGAAGAAGTTCTACACGAAAACGAGGTTCCCTTGGGTGTAACACTTAAGATTGTGACAGTGATGAAGCTAATTGTATACAACAACTTCTTTGCAGCATGTACGATGTTACAGTTTGGATGGCTGCAGTTATTCTGGTTTTCAGTTCGTCAATGTCGTGGAAAAAACACTTAAACTTTTATGAACCCCCACAGAAAATCACAAGAGATTGGATCAGGACTTCTTGATGGTGAAGAGCCTGGCAGTGAGCTGCTCTGCAGCCAATCCATTGTTGCGGTAATTTTTTATTCAAGTATCCGCGAATAGGTAAGTGACAATGAGGTGGTGCTCCATCTGCTGGAAGATGCGGTACCCAGTGTCTTCTAGCTAAGGAAACAACCAATTTCTTAAGTAATTTCTAAGTAAGAATTTCCATTAACAGTGAACTCTTGAAAAAAGAATGGTCCGAAAACTTGGTGTTTGGATACAGCACATAAAATTTTGATTTTTCTTGATCCCAAATTCATAAATTGTGCTGGATGATTTTAGCGTAGGTATAAAAGATCACTTCATTGCTAAAAACAAGCCTAGACTTGACAGAATCATCTTTCTCAATTTGATTAAAAACAAACTTGCAAAAATCAATTCTCTGTGTTTTAAAAGTTTTGGTAAGAGCTTGTACAAACTGTATCTTATGTTGTACAGAGGCACTTACTCCTTCGAGGGAGTTTTGCGCCATCCCAGTAACTAACGACTGCTACGAGATGACAGTAGCAGCCGGGACCAACGGCTTAACGTGCCTTCCGAAGCACAGGGGGTTCATGATGGAAGAGCTGCTGGTAGACGAACAAACCAGTGGCTGTCGCCAAGCCAGCAGCTGGCCGCGCCTGAAGTTGCGTAACTCCATCGATCAGCGAGCCAACCAGGCCATGGCCACCCCCTGTACCAACTGTAATCAGTATGGTTTGAAAAATAGTTGCTTTCTCAACACTTTCCATACAGTTCGAATTGATCTTCACAGAGTGCGAGCAAACACTTGCTGAATCCATTGCCCATTCATTTCACACACAGGTGGCCAACTAGTACTTTCGCGTTTGCAAGGGCACCGTTTTTCATAATGAAAATGACGAAACCAACGTTGAATTGAACAGTTGTATCAGATTCCGTTTTAGCATAGCTAATAGAATTAATAAGAAGAGTTAGCGTTTGGCGAGTCAGAAATCCCGGTGAGAAAACTGTGACGTCATTTTAACGCAGTCAGAAACGCCAGTTAGTGCTGCTATGCCTAGGGCAATGTAGATAAAAGGATGGGCAGTGACATCAGACCGGAAGTCCGCCATTTTTGATCCCACTGTGAATCAGGAAAAGTGTATAATTTATATAAATTTCGACTGTGATTACTGCAATTTGGTGCACAATAATCAGTCAAATATGTGTTTAGTTGAAAATATGAGGAAAAACAAATAAAATTATTATGTGTAATAAGTTGTAACGTATTCCTGATTCAAAATGGGATCAAACAGTGGGAATACGTTACAACTCAATACACATAATAATTTTATTTGTTTTTCCTCATATTTTCAACTAAACACATATTTGACTGGTTGTTGTGCATCAAATTACAGTAATCACAGTCGAAATGGATATAAATTGTACACTTTTCCTGATTCACAGTGGGATCAAAAATGGCGGACTTCCGGTCGATGTCACTGCCCATCCTTTATCTACTTTGCCCTAGCTATGCCTAACCATCCTCACCAGGAAGAAGATGGTTAGCCCAGTGAGAAATTACGTCATTATTCTCTCACTGGTGAGGGTTTTTGACCACAGCCATAAACTAACCAGACCAGTTTAAAATGCAGGAAAACTCAAATATTTTAACCTTCCTGCAATTGGAGGCTGTGTTGGCGCTAGTGTCGCGATAAAAGTAAAAATGGCGGCTGTGAATGAAAAGGCATATTGCGTCTTGGAGTATGCAAAAACAAACTCTATAATTTTAGTCCAGCAGGCATTTCATAGGCAATTTCATAAAGATTGCCCTACTGACAAAAGCATCCGTAAGTGGTATGATCAATTTCTGGAAACTGGATATCTTTGTAAACGCAAAAGCACGGGACTAGTAACAGCAGACATCCTGAAAGGAGTTTGGGATGAGATTCACTATCGTCTTGACATTGTTTGGGTGACTTGAGGGAGTCACATAGAACATTTGTAATGCTAGAATCAAAAAATATTTGACTTTTCCTGCATTTTAAACCCGGTCATCATTTTAGTAAACTTTTGAAATGCCGGACATCATTTTGAATCACCTTGTATGTCATTCAAAAATTTTTCGATTTATCCTAATATTTTATAATGAAAAATGCCTCGAAAGACTGAAAATTGGCCCTCTCGTTCCCTCAGGAGAATCAGTGGAACAAGAACCATTTTCTGCCATGAGAACCGCTTTCGATTCTACATAACACAAGAGTTTGCTTGCCTTTTTTCTATCAGGATACCTTTAAATTGTTTCCCGTTTGGATGTGTAAATAAGAAATCCGATAAAAACTTCACGTTTCATAGATTTCTACAATCAGAATCGATAAGAAGCAGCGGGTTACCTTTTGCCAGTGAAGAACTGGTATCCAATTGCGAACAACATAGTGTGCTCGGCTCATTTCAAAGCATCGTGCTTTTTCTACGATCCTGCCGTTTTAACATTTTCAATTAAAACGAAATTCACTGAAACTCGATTCTGTTCCAACTCTAAACGGACCTAACTCTGGTGATTTTCAAAAACAATGACCGCGACAGTTGGTTTGCTAACCGCCGAATGAATGACGTAGGCCATAAGGTACGTGCGCGAGTAAAAATACTGTCGTAAACAAACAATATATAAATAGAAAATTGTACGTCTATCCTTGTTTATCACCAATCCAGGTTATCACGGTATCCTTGACTGCGACCCTTGTCATGCTTTTCACGGAATGATCCGTGTTACCACGTGTCGGCGAATGGTCATGATAGTAACAGCGACCCACAAGAGATGGTAGCACAGCTAGTGATATGCTCCCATCTCTAGGCAGAAGGAAGCAAGACGAAGCTCCAGAAGCTAGGCAAAGACGAAGCTCCAGAATTTAAATAAAACAATTACAGAGGTTGAGTCCAAAGTAGTAGCCGACTTGGGAGGGGTGTTAGAGTTTGACGAATTCTGGGTGAAGACCATTTACCACAAGGGCATATTGCAGTTTATTAAGAGTAAAGAGTGGGAAGAAACGTTGGTACGAATTTGAATGTCATAGACATTGTGCCACCTGCGTCAGCCAGTGTAAAAATAGGGCTCTTTCGTCACAATTGGAAAAAGGGGACCAGTGGGCGAGCAGCAGCCACTGAAATTTGCAGGGTGGAAGGTCAGGGTGTGACCAATGAATGGACAGCACGACTGTGGTTTTCCCGCTTTTCGTCTGGAGACATGGGCCTGGAAGATGCGCCAAGGAGCAGAAGACCCAAAGAAGCGGATGACGCATCTCTACGGCAACAAGTGGAAGCCAACCTAGGCAGCACCACCCGTGGACTAGTGGCGGACATCAGAACATCACAATCAAGTGTGGTTCGGCATCTGCACGCCATGGGAAAGGTCAACAGGAACTGCCGAGTTGTGCCCCACGAGCTGAAGCCCATGCAAGCACAACAACAGGCGCGAAGAACATCGCTTAAGTTGAAGGAGTTGGAGGGCATCGAGGTTCTGCCACATCCACATACAGCCCCGATCTGGCTCCTTCCGACTACCATCTCTTCTGGTCCATGGCACACTGGCGTGGATGGCAATTCGCCAATGTCAGTGAGGTTGAAGACCATCACTCTACTTTGAAGATTAGCAATGAGTGGTTCCTCTCTGGTGCCCATTTAAAAGTTTGCACGGTGATCGGCCACTACTTTTGACTCAACCTCTGTACTTGAAATCGTTATAAAAAAAAAAACAAGGGATGAAACAGTTAATGATGCACCATTTTTTAAAAACTCACTGTGCACAAGATGGCATCTCCGAGTTGAAAAGTGAACACAATGGAAAAAAAAAGAAAAAAAAAAACCCACAAAAAAAATGTTGTATTGTTCCTTGTAATTTATTAGAAGTAAATTAATTTTATGGTCTTGTTATTCTGTAGCACTGTAATATCATGTGTAAATTTTAAAAAATAATGCAAAAATATGGCAGAAATTTTATAACACAACCCCGTTTATATCGCGATGTGAATATTTGGATCTCGATCACTGCATTATAACGAGTTTTAGACTTACTACGTTCGAGAAAATCAATTTTCCGATTAAAAAATTGGGAGGGCTTCTGCTACATGTAGAAAATTTTAAATAAAAAATTTTCTATTACTCATTTATCATGGATTTGCTTATTATGGCGTTTTTTTTAAGAACCAAACCCCCGTACTGCTGCATCTTTTTTTTATGCCAATTCATGAACTTTCGGAAAAGATAGAACATAACAACAAAGAAAATTTATTACACACACTATTGCTTGAAAGATATATATAATAAAAGGTGTTAAAAGAATTTTCATGAAGACAATAATTAAAGTACAAAATCTAACCAACGTTCATGATTCCAGTAAAATGTCCTATCTAAATTAAAATCTCATCAAATTATATTTTTTTACACTCATCTAAAAAAATTAAATATATTTTCTTCCTCTTAAAGACGTTTGTATTTACAAGGTAAGAGGAACTTTTAAAAACACTTTATTAAAAACTTGTCTGCAAATAAAACCTTTGGCCACTATTTTAGATTTTCCAATAATTTTTTTATATTTCCCTTATATTTGGATAAAATACATTTCAGTTCGGATGCTGATAAACCCATTAATTTCTGCGCAACCTACAGAGAAAAATAAAAAGGAAAATAAATTTTGATTGCAATAAAAGATAAAGAGTTCTTTTAATTTAATTTCTTTCAATAAACATTTCACGAAAGAGCTTTAGTGGTGGTTGTGTGATGGTGTGGTCGTGTTTTTCCTCATTTGGGCTTAGTTCGCTGGTTGTGATCTCGGGAACATGATATCTACATAGTATCTGGACGTTCTAGACAATTCCATGCTTCCTACATTGTGGCAGCAGTTCAGTGAAGGGCCACTTGTGTTACAGCACGGCAATGTGCCTTGCCTAAGCCCCATGCTGTCAGCGCCCAGAATCCAAACCTCAACCCTACTGAACATCTTTGGGATGAGTTGGAGCATCGGATTCCTCCGCATCTGATGCGACCAGAAACGTGTATCCAACTTGTACAAGCTTTGAAGGAGGAGTGGGTAAAAATACCAGTTGCTTGATATCAGAAATTGGTGGAGAATATGCCACGGTGTGTAGACCCTATGCTTAGGCAAAAGGCCACAGTACATGCTGTATATAAAGCATCTGTTCCATACTGCAGGTGTCCACTTTCACTCGAGCAGTCAGTGTTTTGTTTGTTAATATGAAGTGAGTGCATGCCTGACATTTTCAGAGCTCTTTTGTGGAGAAGTGAAAGAACTAAGTTTTTTCATTCATCATTTACTTCATTACCAAATTATTACACTCTCAGTTTAGTTGAATTTTCAGGAATGTTTTCTTAATTTAACTTAAAATATTCAAATAATATTGAAACATGGAAAAAAAAACCCAAACTTACTTTAAGGCTATCGCCTATTTCTCCCTGCGTTAAATAGCTTGAATTCATTGGCAAAAACATAAATTCTTCAAGCAGATCTGTGGTGGAAAGGGTGAAAGGCATGATTTACAGGAAAATTTAACAGAGCATATTTTTTCCATGCACATAGGAAATTTTCTTACACATAAGGAATTCATCGCCATTTTTATCACAGTCATTATCTCCGATTTTTACGTTTTCTTCACAGTCATTTTCGTTGACGTTTTCACTATCTTCATGTTCATTATCACCAATTTTTTCATTATTTCCACAGTCATTCTCACTAACTTTTGCGTTTTCTTCACAGTCATCATCACTAATTTTTGTGTCTTCTTCACAATCATCATCATCACTAATTTTTGCAGCTTCTGTGTCATTATCACTCTCATAATGTTGTGTTGCATCTGATGCAGAGTCATCTGTAGAATCTGAAGACAGAGACACGTTGTCTATTTCGTTCTCTAATGCTATTCAAAGTCAAGGGAAAAAAAAAAATTAAAATAGGTATCACGGTATTTTATTAGGTTATCGATTTATTTTGTTAAGCCTAACACATTTTGGTATTGCAGCATCATTAGAAGTAAAACATGGCAGGATTTAAACTGAGTGGCCAAAAATCATGGGACGGCCCTGGATGCGATGTTAATAACGAGTCGCTCCTCTGCAAGCTCTCAAAATTGCAATAACACATCGAGGCATGAACTCAATGAGGTGTTGTAATCGTTCTGGGGAGTTATTGACCCATGCATCTTGTAGTGCTATCCAGTAGAGTTGGTTCTGGGTTCATTGAGTGTACACTGGTATCCCACAAATACTCAATTGGGTTAAGAACGGGTGATCTGGGGGATGGGCCAAACAATAGTCGTGAATTCACTGGAGTGTTCATCAACCACCTGTGTGCAATCAAAGAGCAGTGACATGTCGCATTGCCCTGTCGAAACGTGGCACCTCCATCAGGGTTCTCTAATGCCAGAAAATTTGCAGATGGTCTGAAAGAATGTCCACATTAACGTGCACCTCTCATTGTTCCCTGCAGCCAGCCAATGGGAGCTAATCGCGACCATGTGAATACAGTCTAGACCATAAACGAACACCTCCTGCCTGGAACATTCTATATACCACCACTGTTCCATTGCCCAGTGATTATGTTTGTTGGCCCATGCCAGTCATTGAGCTCTATGTTGAAGTGTCAGCAAAGGGACATGATTTGGTTGTCGGCTGCTGAAGCTTGTGCGGTGCATTTGTCTCTGTGCAGTCCTGATAGAAATAGGTTCCTGATGCCCAACATTCAAATTGGCGGTGCTCCGACTCACAGTAGCCTGTCGATCGCCGCTGTGACTCTGTGACACTTGGTCGTCCTGTGCAGCGTTTTACACATGTGGAAACATTGTCTCTGTGATACTGAAGATCACCCTAGACACTTGGGCTCGGGAACCCAAATTCTCGTGTAATTCCCGATATGCTACGATCCATGCATCTTGCACCGATTATCATCTTGCAGTCAAAGTCGGTTAACTCGCAACGTGCTGCCATGCTCACTACACACCGGTCTGTAACAGACTGCTCAAATATCGTGTCTACACTAACGCCATACACCACATCTGGCTGCAGCATTCGGGAGTCATACAGAGCATATTTTCAACTGGGACAATCCTTCCTGTGACTTTTGGCCACTCAGTGTATATAACAGGTTCACAAACCAAAGTTGGGACTTCTCAAATGATTAGTGGATCCTCTCCTCTTGTTGTTATACAAGATGCATTAAAAACAGGTTCATTGAAATGCCAAATCTACTCGACAGATGGCAGTGCCTACGGTTTACGTATTTCGTTCTAATTTCTTTACAAAATTTAAGTTCTCGGTGGCTTTAATAAAATTTATAAAATAATAATATAGAAAGTGAATATGTTTGACAATTGTTCTTACATATTAGCATTTTCTTGGAATGCTTCAAGAGAAGTCTTTCTCTAGGATTAAGTACTTTCTTTCTCTTCTTAACCTTCTCGTTGTTACTTGAAGTCTTCGCTTGAATATCTAAAATCATTTCATCATCTAAAAACAACATTTAAGAAATTAAAATCATGCTTTAAAATATCGTAACTTTCGATATATACTACGCACCCGTGAACGATAACATGCATCAAAATTACCACATGGGTTTTGAAAAAAAAAAAAATCCCGTTTACAATACGCACCCAGTGAATGTTGCATAGCAATGTTTTCATACGAGTCTAATAGTGCGTTCGACTGGATGCTCTCGAGCACTCTGGAGCGATCTGTTCAACCCGATTGCGTTTTGCTGGAAGATTCAGAGCAAGTGGAGCAACCAGGTCTGCGTTTTTCTCGCTGCTTTCTCTGCTTGACAGAGCGATCTGGCTACTCTTGGCGAAAGGACCAAGCAAACAGAGCAGGCAAGCGGATAGATTATAGTGATTAGCAAAGTGTAATGGCGGACTTTTAATGTCGGAGTTCTTGTGGAACTGCCTGAAAAGCGATTCTTCATCTATTGATTCATCAACTGAGGAGGATATACAGTGTATTATAACTGGACGGTATAATTCAATACGTTCACCAGAAAAAAGAACTAAAGAAAATTCTCCGTCACTGATTATCAAGGTTTTGTTATTGGCTGCCGCCATGCTTGCTCAATTTCACAAATGCTGGATGAGCTACATTACACGCTCGAATACGTTCACCTCGCCCAGCAAGCTCTTGGGAAGGCGGTGTCTTGTCCTTCGGGTTGCCTAGCAAGATCTTTAGAGAACTTGGGATTTTAAATGCCAATTCCAAATTATGAGGGCAGTCCAAAAAGTAGTACCCGTTTACTCATATCGATGGCGCCACTGATCCAAATGAAAGCATACGATGCAGGTATCGATACCAACATCTTAGCTTTGCTGAGGTCGAATTTCGAGTTCATTTAGTGCATGGTTTGAGTTTTGTGACGGTTTAAAATGACGAAATCAGCTTTTTACAATGCACTGGGTGCATATTATATACAAGAATTTTTTCAAAATTCAAGGAATAATTTTAATGCGTATTACATTATCGTCAAAAAAAACAAAAAAAAAACACATTTTAATGAAATTGCACAAGAACATAGTGTGGGTCGCATACAACATACGATGTAAATTTCAACACGATGCGTGCACACAGGATCCTTGTACAGGGTGTCCCAAAAGTCCCAACGAACAGTTCAGCATACATTCCACGATTATGAATCCAGGCCTTGACTCTTGCATGCATATGGTCGTAAGATGCTGGATATCATTGTTGATGCAACTGTGCAAGCGTTACAGCTTGGATGCCACCTACAGTATGCAATTTCATTAAACCTGACCCACTCCTACTGTTGCATTTTTTTCTTTTGTTGTACTGTATACAGGATGTGATAAAAAGGTGTGGCCAAACATTCAGGAAACATTCGGCATGGTCACATGCATCAATCCGCAGCCGCATTGAATCCTGGATGCGATGATGTATCTCCAGAGAATTGCATATTGTTTTGCAGCCTTCCACAATAGGGACACAAAGACTCTCTGCATCTTGTACTGGGGTTCCATACACAAATGCTCCCACAAATACGGAGGGTCATTTCTCTTTAACTTACAGATTCTGAACACCACCAGCAACGGAATACGCCCGAGCCTATGCAAATAAGGTGGCATATCAGTGGGCATTCCATAAACATTTGTTGAGGAAACGAGCACAGAAAATTCACGGCATAACGATTTTTGCAGATTAGCAAAAACGAGCGCTTTCCAAGGCGAGGTTTAGTGCCATACGCATCGTGCAACATGCACGATGGAAGGGATTTCGTTACCGAAGGCTGCCGTTAACTCCATTGTGGCCGACGTACGTCATTCGGGCTACCCCAACAAGTTCACTCATGAAAAGCCACCTTGGAAGAGACCTCGTGCAGCCATTCACTTGACAGTCAAAGAGATCAGGAAGATGGTAACATAGGAAAGCCCTCCGACACAGAAGGCCATGGCTCAGAAGGATGAACATCTGCGTCAACGATAAACCCCATAATTAACTTAGGCCGGTGGAAGTTCCATAAAGCTAGGGTTCATGCTCTTAATGAACGTCACATCTGGGAACGCAAAACCAATGCCCGCAAATTCTACGAAGGCTACCTTGCAGGCAAGAAATGGCGGTTTGTTGTGACGTTGGATGAAGCGTGGGTTTATCTCGCAGATTGTGGTAAGGTTCATGTAGTAGATGCAAAAGGCCAGATACTGCTCAAAAGAGCGGTTGCAACTTTGTCAGATGGAGAAAAACACTAAGGTGAAGGCAAATGACTACCAGGAGGGCATTTTGAACCTCTTTACTATGAAGAGATCCCGGCGTTGCTTAGAGAGGAGAGCAACAGAGTTTATATTCACCAAGGCCTTCAGCTACACCGTGCGTTCATCAACACAGAATTTCATGGAACAAATGGAAGAAGAAACCGGCATTCGCACAATACTCTTCTCTGCTATCTCTGTCAAGTCACCTGACGCCTCCCCCATGGACTTTTTGGCTTTGGCCTTCTCATAAGGGGTCTCGGAAGGCATCGCCTCAAAACCATCGCTGGACTTTGGAAAGTGCACAAGGAGGTACGGAATGAAATTCCTCTCGCCATACAGCAAAAAGTCTGCTAGCATGGAAATTATGCTGCCGGGCTATTGCCAGGAATCAGGGGCAACACACGGAAGAATGTTTCTTGAAAGATTGGCTGTTGCTTTTTGTTGCGCGTTCATAAAAGTTAAATCATATTCAATAACAAAATTATTATTACCTGTAACCCGGCACTCTTCTTTTTGAGAATCACTTCTAACGGGTTTTATATTCTGCATTCCGGAAGGAGAAATAAGACAATTCATATTTTCCTTAGCATTATCGTCAGGTTTTGATGGTACATCTTCATCACTCTTCTGTTCACATTGCGGTACATTATCGACACGTAACTCATCACAATTCATATTACGTGTATTGAAGTTTTGAATATCGCCACGGCCACGTGTAATGGGATTTAATTCTAATTCAGATTGGAGACTTTCGACATTAACGATAAACGGTAAAGAAGATGGAATTTCATTGGCTTCCACCTGCTTGTGGTAAAAATCACTTATAGCTCTCTCCCTACTGTTTAGCAAATGCTTATTGTTTTTTTCAAGTCCTTGTGTTGCAGTGCTAAACACCTCACTGTCCGTTTCATCACTATCTGCATTAACGTTCCCCTTTTTGGTTAACCTATCTCGACTTCTAGTTTCACAGACTTTATCGTCGGGACGTTTAGAAGCCCTTTTAAATCTCTCCGAGCTGTCAGAGCTACCTGAAGCGGCACTATCCGGTTTGTCCTTTTCAAGGGTCCTTTTATTCTTCCGTGAGGTAATGTCATTTGAAAATTCTATTTCGGGGAATTTGGAATATTTTACCTTTGAATTCTGCGGAAGCAAGGTTTTTTTACTATGAGAAACCCGGTTTTCTGTTTCGTCGTGTACAACTTGTATTTCGTCTTCAGTCGATATCCTTCTTCTTCTGGTAGGTTTGATTTTGCTGACAGAATTTTTTGATAAAACTGCAGTTTGTACAGGACTGGCTACTACATCCGAAGCTTCATCAGGATCTGCAAATAAATATAATTATTAGCGAAAACAACTTTATTATTAGGTTGATGCAAAATTAATAGCCGATTGCATTTTGTAGATATAGGCGAGTTGGCATCAGATCAGTTCACCCATATATGCCTCGATATCGACCATTCGGTGTTTTGCTGCAATCAGGTGAAAATGTGTATGGTCGTGGCTGTCCATCGAAAGTTGATATCGACCAATTGAAAACAATAATCAAAGCCGACCCGCGTAAATCCACACGAGAAGTTGCCGAAGAGCTCAAGGTCGACCATTCGGAAGTCGTTCACCAAGTGGATGGGTAGCCAAGTTGCACCAAAAGAAGGCGACGGTGAATGCTTGGTGGTCTGCAACCAGACTCATTCATTATAGCTTCCTAAATCAGGGTGTAACCATTACTGCCTAGTCATACATTCAACAAATCGACAATATGCACTAGAAACTTCAATAACAACCAGCATTAGTCAATCGGAAAGGTCCCATCTTGCTTCACGACAACACTTGGCCATTAATTTTGCACCAACCTAATACATCATTAAAGAGAAAAATTAGAAAATTGATTCAAGTTTGATCAAGAAGTGGGCTGATGGGCAATTTTGTAATTCTTCTGAGTCCACCAAATGCTCTTTGAGAGGACCAAACAAATGACACTCACTTGTGGACAACTCAGATTACATTACCTTACAATAATGGAACGGACAGTACACAGGTACGGGAAAGTGATACTTAACACTGAAGTGCCAAAAGTCATGAGATACCTATTCAATATTGTGTAGGACCTCTTTTTACAGGCAAAGTGCAGCAACTCAAAGTGGCATGGACTCTACCATTCAGCAGAAGTCCTACGAAGAGATGTTCAGCCACGCAGTCTCGATAGCCATCCAAGAGTGTTGCAGGTGAAGGCTCTTGTGCATGAATGGATTATTTCATAATACCCTAAATACACTGATTGGAAGAAAGTAATTGGACACCTCGCACAGTGCGTTTATTTGCTTTTATTGATAACAGCTAATATCCTGTCGGCCCCCCTCTGGCTGCAATTACGGCGGCCACTCTCCAGGGCATGCTTTCCACAAGAGTAAGTACGACCCCCACAGGAATCTCCCACCAAATGTCCCGTACAGCCGTCCACAGTTCAGGTAGTGTTTTGGGGAGTGGGCTACTACCCCTCAACCGATGCTCGACTTCATCCCACAGATGTTCGATGGGATTCAGGTCGGGGCTCTGGGCTGGCCACTGCATGCGTTCAACATTATCATCGGCATACCATTGCAGGGGTATCAGGTCAGTTCGTCGAGGGTCAATTCGTCGGAGTCAATTTGTCGTACGTCATTTCGTCGACTGTGTCAGTTGGTCGGGTGGTTAGTTCGTCGGACGTCAATTGGCTCTAGACCATCGGTTTGCCAAAGGGTTGGGAGAACGGAATTGTCCAGGATGGTAATGTAGTCCGTAGCCCTCATGGTGCCTTCCACCTTCACTACCGGGCCTACGCCATACCATGAAAAACAGCCCCACACCATAATTCTTCCTCCGCCGAACTTCACTGTTGGGATGATACACTCAGGAAGGAGCTGTTCTCCAGGTGAACACCACTCCAAACTCTACCATTCAATTGAAACAATGTGAAGTGGGATTCATCGCTCCAGAGAACACGTTTCCAGTCCTCAACGGTCCAATCTTTGCATTCCCTGGCCCATTGCAATCTGTTCGTTTTGTTCGCCGGTGTGACTAGTGGCTTGTGGGCTGCTGCTCTGCCGTGATAGCCTAGCATGTGGGCCTCTTTTCAGAGGGTCTTGGTGAATACGTGACATCCAGATGCCTGGTGGAATTCCCCGGCGATGGTGGTCATCGTCGAACGTTGGTTCTTCCGTATCTCCCGCTGCAGCACCCGACGGTCCCTGTCGATCAATGCGGGTGGACGACCAGGTCTTGGTGCATTCGTACAATGTCCATTGGTTCTGTACTTCTTCAGCACATATGCCACTGTTGATTTCGGGTGGTTCTGGCTGCTGGCAATCTCTCGTATGGATGCGCCTTGGAGCGACATTCCAACCAGGACACCTTTTTCGAACTCTGTCAGCTCCGCCTGTCGCGGCATGATGCTTCAGTTAGAGTCAATGGTGTTGTCTGATGACTATCTTTGCATTTCCATATAGTAGTGACACGTGTGGTAGCGGAAAGGTCCATTTTTTGCCGGGTGGATGGGTGTCCAATTACTTTCTTCCAATCAGTGTATTTTCTATGTGATTCATGTCTTGTGATCTACGTGGCCAATTCTTTCATTGCAATTGTTCAGAGTGCTCTTCAAACTAATCATGGTGACATGGCACATTATCCTCCTGGAACATCCTGCCGTTATTAGGGTACATGAAGGCTGCAAATGGTCCCAATCAGCTGGACATAACGATTTCCAGTCATGGTAGGTCCAATTTGATCAGTGGGCCCCAACTCTACCAGGTAAACCATGACAACTTAGGTCCACAACCACTTGGGATTTACACTCCACCATCAGTTTGCACCACTTGAATCGTGACTCATCAGACCCCAGCTGTGTGTTTTCAGTCATCTAAGGTCCAATGAATATGTTCAAGAGCCCAAGCAAGGTGAATAAAGGCACTCTTGTCGGTCTTCGGCTGCCAATATAAACACGTTTCTAGTACATTCCTCATTGAACGTGACGTTTGTCAGTTACGAAGGACCATTCTGCTAACATGTTGCTGTTCACGAGCATTTAGCAGCCATGGTCAGCCATGGTGGGAGGTAATGCCTAAAACGAGGTAGTCTCTGTAGAACCCTATCGAAGAACGTTGAATGTCCGCACTACTTCAGAAATAGAATCCCCCAAGCGTCTAGCTCCGACTATCATTCCACGCTCAAATTCTTGTTAATTCTCATTGTGTACCCATAATCATGTTACAAGACATTTTAAACGACCGCTAATAGTTAAATTGGCAGCATTGACACAGCTCTGCCTATTTACCTACCTTTTACGCGATGCAAGTGACACCTGAAAATTTGCATACGACATTCCCATGACTTTTGCTACTTCAGTGTATTTATATCTTATTGGATAATCACGTGCTGATATTATGCCAGTCACCCTTCTGGGCATACTTTTGAAAGGTGGCCCAACAAAGTATTGATGGGGTGGTCATAATGATCTTCCAAGGCCAGTTGTGTATAACAACTTCAATTATTGATCAAGCTTACAAAAGAGGGGAAGAAAAAGAAAGAC
This sequence comes from Rhysida immarginata, assembly GCA_023313115.1. Classification (NCBI taxonomy): domain Eukaryota; kingdom Metazoa; phylum Arthropoda; class Chilopoda; order Scolopendromorpha; family Scolopendridae; genus Rhysida; species Rhysida immarginata. The sequence continues at coordinate 943,963 of JAHWFO010005168.1, read as the reverse complement.
AAACCTTTGGAATCTTCACTGTCCAAATTATTAGTAAAACTCGATTCGGCTAACCATGCTTTCAGTCCCTTTTTCACTTTCTGAGTACGTACAGAGTTATTTTTGATAGCTGATGAATTTTTGGAGTCATTATAGCCATATCTCCCTGTTAAAAAAAAAAAGAAGAAAAAAAAATAAACGCTAACAAATAACAACTAGTACTTGTCATGTGACCATCATGGGGGGCATCTTGGAATTCCGCAAGTCGGGAAAATCCGCAAGACGGCAAGGTCCTGGAACCACGGATGCCAACTTGTGGAGGAACCACTGTATTTAAAAGCGCCTATAAAATCTTTGTGTATGAACCTTGGGATGTACTATTTTTTATAATCGGTATATTTCTATATTAGTTTCAGATCGGAATTTTCTACTTACTCTTAAGCATAGCTAAAGTCCTTTCATATTGAGATGGGATGGAATATTCTTCTATGTTGGGCAAAATGTTTTTCAAAAAGCGATTTTTCATCGATTGCCAAGTACGATGAGTGATCTGAAAGAAAATAGTTTAAATGTAAAATAAGACAACAAACAATTCCTTTAAACTCATTTACACTTCATTTTTTTGTACATGTTTACAAGTTTGACATGCGATCCCGCTACTAAAGAAGTAAACTTCTTCTTAGCAAGACAAAATTAAAACAAACTTAACAGAATTCTTTATTCTCACCTTTCTTATTGCCATTTCCTTCCAGATGGTTGTACCCTTTATCTGGGATATACGAATCTCTCTGTCTAAAATATACTTCAATATTCTCATGTCATCACTCATTGAATATCTATTATCTCTCATAAAAGCACCAACACTTTGCCTAAAATTAAGTGGACAATTCATTAATAAATGAAAACAAATGCTTTTTAAGATACATTGAAGAGCAACTGAATCAGAGACAGATGACATTAAGCAAATGTGGCATTGTGGGCTGCCCTGGCAACGAAAATGGAATGACGTAAGGAGCAATCTGACACTCTAAGAAATGACCTGACAGAAATCTGGTGCATTTGATCAGGGGTAAACTGTTGGGTCCTGACAACTCCATCTCAAATGTCGTGCAGGCAGTCTTCTGGAATATGGAATTCATACCTACGAGGGGCGGTCATGATGTTCATACACAGCATGGTTTTACGTGAAAATTTTTTTGAGATAACGAGGGAAAATTACTTTAAATTAATAGTGAAAATGCAGGGAAATAAAAAAATTTTCAAGATATCGTGGTACCAATTCAATTCAATTCACGAAGCACATTCACATATGGAGCAGTCCCTCCTACAATATGACAATGCTCATCTGCACACAAGCGATGATCAAATTTCACTATTGTTGTTCATCATCTTCCTTACAGCACCGACCTGGTGCCATCTGATTTTCATCTGTTCTCAAAACTTAAGGAACACCTGAGAGCATATCACTTTGATTCTGAAGATGCAGTGCAAACAAAAGTGAAGCTGCAGTTTCGAATCAAAGTGAAACATTCTAGTAATGATATCCAAAAGCTGGTCACCTGTTGGGAGAAACGTTTTCATTGCCAGGGTGATTATGCCCTCGTAATACTCCGATTCAACCACATAAACAATATGAAATTCTCAGTGTAAGAATAATAAACCATTAAAGAATGACACAGCCAAGTACCGAAAGGCCAAACTAGTTTCGACCATCTCCATATGCTAAACCATATTATTGATTAGTGGAAGCAATACTTAATAAGAGTTGTTGTTAAAGTGGTTTGTTGTATTACTTACTATACACCACTAGAGCACATGCTAATGTACCAATTTTGACCAACTTCGAAATCATTCGTGCGATGAACCATATTTAATGACTGGTGAAAAAAGATTCTGAAAATCTTTCATACGCTTCGAGAAGATAGAGTTACAGACAAACACATTTCCCCCGACTAAAAGCATAAAGCACCTTTCGGTACTTAATAAGGAAAAAAAAGTGTATTGTTAGTGGATAATTCTTCGAAATTACTTGGATGTATTGTGATCTGCACTACTACATTCACTAGCTTCTTCATCCATTCTTATATCTTCTGCTTCTGATTCTTCATTAGCACTGTTATCACTTTCTGGCCAAAAGTTTTTCATTTCATTGCAGAACCTACAATTTCAATAAATGTAAATGCTTGATAATAGGGTGTACCACAATAGGATATCCATAGCTTGACTACGTCTTCCTGGCATTATTTAGAGTAAAAAAGAAGTCCAACTCAATATCTATTCCAATTTCGCAATAAAAATACAAGTTCTAAATTAATAATTTTATTGCAGTCACTTATACTTACAACTTTCTTCTGAACAACATTAACTTTGTTCCTTCAGCGACACGTGAAATTTATTATGTACGTAGTTCAGTACACGAAAGGGTCGAACGTAGTCGAGGAATATTTAGGGAAGCTATGGACATCCTACAGTTAAATATGCTGTAGAAAAAAAAGTCAAGTAACTATTTCATTTGAGCTCAAACACAGAAAAATTCTATGCACAAATTACAGGCTATTCGAGATAAGAATGCATCCCGACCATGCGATTCAGTTTTTAGTTCACGAGATATCACATGAAGTATTGTTAAGGCAAGTATTAAAATAGTTAGTATCCGAACAGCGAGCTAAAAACATTTATGCCAACAACAATTGACAGGTATTGGGAGAGCTATGTAACACCTCTTTCCGACGACCAATTCAGCTGTTCTAAAATTATGAAAGCATGCAAAACCCGAGGCTTAGTAAAGCAGGGAGCATAAAAATTGGCAAGAACCAAAACAAGCGTTTTAATATAAGGAAACATGACATCCATACAAGTAAGGTATCGTTATGTACCGGCAACATTTGACAATAATGTGTGCTACAAAATCATTTCTTGATCTTCCCTCCTTTTTTTGCAAGCACTCCTGCAATCTGCCGAGCATGCCATCAAAAAACGACTCCAAGAGATCAAACGACATGTTGTCCCATGTTTGGCAAGAGCACATTTACTAAGTCCCCACCAGTTTTCGATCAGGCTCAAGTCTGGGGAGTTTGGGGGCCATGGTAGGAGTTCTATTCCACGATCTTTCAGATACTGCTTTGTCATTTGTGCTGTATGCGGTGTGGCTCAATCCTGTTGCAAAATCCATCTGTCTGGGTACAAAACATCCATTGTAAGAAGACATTCCTGAAGAATGTCCTGGTATTTTGCAGCACTGACAGTGCCACCGATGACTTTCATGGTGTCCTTCTGCGTTTGCTTATTTTGCCCCAGACCATGAAGGAAGGACCATGAATGGTTGGCCGCTGCTTCTCCCATTATTTCACGATGTTGTTGAAGAACTGATATGTGCTTTCATCTGTGATTAAGACGCCATCCCTATTGATATTTTCTTCACACCGTCGGACCCGATCAGTCTTTTGAGCAGCAGTGAGCAGTGGCATCTGTTTTGGAATCCATTTGATGTATCCGGCTTCCTTCAAAGTTCTTCCAATGGTCCAGGGAGAAACTAGAGGACTTCCTCTTTCATAGGCAATGGTTGCGATATCTTGACGGCTACATCGTGGTTGGTGAACGGCCAACTGTGCAATACGGCGTTGATCATTAGCCTCTAATATCTTGGGTCTACCTGATCCAGTCTTGTGTTCGATGTGTTCTCCTGAATCCAATTTCTTCATTATTCGGTAACATGTTCTCAAAGGTATACCTGATCTTTCACTGGCCTCCTGTCTATTTCTGATGCCACTTTCCCAAAGAACTCTGAGTGTGTTTCTATTCTGCTGCTCCATTGCTCATATTATCCGTAAATTAACTATGCAACAACCTTGCGTTATCTGGCTTCCATGCGATATACCTGCCCTACCTATGTTTATAATGAACCCATTCACTGATTTTACATGCACGTTAATATTATGTAAAAAATACTGTTTTGCCAATTTTTATGCTCCCATGGGGTCACGTGGTCTCGTAGCATGCATCCTTTAATTGTTTTCAAGGAACTACAATATTTTCAAGTCAATAACCCGTGATGCGCACACAATTTGTTGGTACAGGAATGGGCCGATCCCAAACTGTTGTCAGTCCAAAATATGAAGCTAAGTAACAAACATCATAATCCCTGATGCTGGAGCAAGATGGACAAATCAAAACTATGAAAATGGGTTTCAAACAATGACACTGGGAAAAACCCGCACTCCTGAATAACCTGGCCATTCATTGGATGAAAAGAAATCAATACCGGTTGTGCGCAGCAAATCTTGTGTGGCGTTCGCCTTAAAGCAGGGAGCTTTATCGCGGAGAAAACAGACCTCGTGAGAATAGTGTGTTGTTAGGATCTCGCAGGAAAGGTAAGACATCTGCTGTTAGGAGATTTCGGAAATATTTCCCGTCCCATGATTCCCCTTGCTCCTTGAACCTCCACAACAATCGTTTAGCAGCGTAGCAAACAAAGATTCAATGTGTAGCAATGCACCCCTAACAAAAGGTTATGTGGGACCCAGTAATATCATCGGAGCAGAAAAGTGCTAATCGGAGTGTACAGTGACCTTTAGCCAATGGCAACAGGCAAAAGTCACATGGAATTTATTGCAATGCGATGCATTCTTACCTCAAAAGAAAGAAAATAAAATAACAATCAAACATGAATATACATAAAATGATTGATACAAATAATGTCATGAGATAAAAAAAAAAAAAAAAAATTTAACTAAAAAGCTTAAAAAATTTAAAACAAAGAAGAAACTTACGGTTTTCGAAACTTTTTAATTTCTTCTTTTGACAAATTAAAACGTGCAATTTTTGGAATTATCTTTTTCAAGAAATGTTCCTTCATGGACTGCCACGTTCTAGTTAAAACCTGCCCGGAAAATATTCTATATTTAACAAAACACACATAGTGATTCAAATACAATTCTACAACTTCAAAATGAAATAGAAATTTATTCAGATAACGAACAGAAGTGGTCGAGGTGTCATTTGAGAGCAAAACACATCAGCTTGGACTCGTGCAGGGTGTTTCTGAATGATCTGTGTCCCAGGGCGTTTCAGGATATGTTCAAGGGACCAAAAAAGCATCTTTTTTATAGTTATAATGGTTTGAAGGAGTTTTGACAATTCAAAGAACTGTCGAAAGAAATTTAAGCTCTCTTCAACCTACACTGCCCAATTGCAACACTTTGTCAGCAGATCCTGGTGGCAGTGACATACTCAGTCATAAACTTGATATTTTACAACAGGTTTGCCACTCCGTGCGGCAAAGTGCACAGGCTTCTTGCACACTGTAAAAATAATTCACAGAGTTCGCTTTAACGTTAATTTTATCTACTGCAGGGCATCTTCAAACCATTAGAAGTCTAGAAAGAAGTGTTTTTGACACCATGTTCATATGAAAAAAGGTTGGCACCTGAAAGCAGTTCGGGTGGACGTGTCGAGACATTAACATCGCAATCCATCATTTCTATGTCGGATCCACAGTTGCCGAATTGCTTGCTACTGGATGTTTGGTTGACTATGGAACTATCCGTAACTTCGTTTGTAACTGCGTTTCACTGGTAGAGGGCGATAAAGCTTTGGTTTTAACAAAATAAAAAAGTTTTTCCACCGGCCTGGTTGAAGCTGGGGTGCAGGTATTTGGTGGTTATAGTGCACTGGTGTTCCTAAATCTAAACTGTGATGTCCAGCCCTACTGGGCCGCTGGGGAGGGTGGGACAAAGTCGAATAGATGGGTCATTTGAAATACAGATTGCACAACTGCAAGGCACATCCCCAGGGGTACCTTGGGTAACAATATTGGGACAATCTGACCGCTTTCAAATTTTGGGATATTGGGACTTTGGGCCAGGAGGCTGGAACCTGAAATGCCCAAACATGTATTCTACATTCACCGAGTACTACATGCAGGCAAAGTTTGGTCAAAATCAGCATGGTAATGGTTCGGGCACTCTCCTTGTTTTTAAGTTCCCTTCATTTAGCCTTTCTCCATTTATATTAATGATACATAAGCAACTTACCACCTGACACTATACAATCAGATCAGCTATTGACGCGCAAGTATGGGTTCCAACATGCAAGTCTAATTTCATATAAATTAGGAGGTGTCCGTTCCATTATTGTTGAGTAGTGTATGTACCCCTTTTGGCAGCCCATAAATGCATATGCAAATTCGAATAAATAAATACAAGCATAATAATGAAAGCTGTGTAGAGTATTTTCTTACCTTTAAATTTTCCATTGCTTTCCAAAGTTTAGTGCCCTTAACTTCTGCATGACGATTGTGCTTTGATATGAACTCAATTAATTTAAGTTCATCTGAAACACTGTAATCTTGTCGGCTACAAATAAATTCCAAAAGTTATCTTTAAACAAAAGCTGAAAAATAATAAAGTCTTCCACTCATTGGTAATGCTAATTTTCAATCAGAATTGCAGTCAAGGATTGCAACGACAATATTTTAGCACAGTCGAACCTCGCTATAAGGATATCCTCGGGACTGGTAGAAAGTATCCATTCAAGTGGCATATCCCTTTATCCGAAGAGAGTTTAGTTTAAAAAACAGTACTCAACCCTAATTGACTTGAATAATGGCTAGTATTTACTTTTACAATATAAAATTAGGAAAATAATCTGAAATAGCTGATTGGACATAAATTTTTCTAGACAGGTCAAAAGTAACTGCCCGTAAGTTATAACACGAGTCATAAGATGAACGTCCATGATTTTCCAAATATCAAAGAACATTTTTCAGTGATTTCATTGTTTCTATTTCTTCCTCTCTTTCTGTGATTTGTACTGAATCGACAAGCAAATATTGAAGTGAAGCGTCCCACCCTGGTGGGCAGCAGCGCAAGGCTGACATATGGCAATCACCTACTGCACGGGAGTGAAACTGCAGGGGCAAGAAACAAAGTTCGAGTGACTGGGTAAAAGCAATGTCAGTTAAATCTAAATTAAAATAAGCTGTAATATAAAATACGCAAATGCGCAGAGCCCTCTAAGCAATGAAAGAAAATAGCATACAAATTGCACTATTTACATATTCCTTAGCGTATCAAATATACACACTGGCCAATGAATTAGAAACCTTCATTCAATATGGTATTGACCCTCCTTTGGCTGTAATTAGGGGCATCGCGATACTCTTTTCGATACGATATTCAGCATCGATATCAAACTTAGAGCCAAGTATCGATACCCCGATACTATTGAAAAGAAAGTATCGATACAGAGAGTATCGTATCGTTCGATATGCTTATAAAGCAGGCACAATTACATGTATTTAAGTTTCAAGTAATATTAAACTGTATATTGGGTGTTTCTGAATGGCCTGTACAAACTTTCAGGATATGTTCTGAAAAACAAAACAAGCACAAAATGTCATATGAGCATTGAGTCGAAAACACGTCTTTCTAGAGTTATATTGGTTTGAAGGTGTCCTGCAGTAGACGAAATTAACTCTAAATCCTATAGGTGTTGCAAATTGTGTGATTTATTAAGTTGTGGAATGATTTATTGTTTCACAATATCCGTTTGTCTGTCCATCCATCTGTCTCCTTCCTATTCTACATTTATTCACGTAGAAAGTTGAAATTTCGAACATAGTTTACCATAGACATGTCTTCCTTCACTATTTAATTTGTTTTTGATTAGCCCACTGGGGTCGGAATTACGGAGGAGGGAGTTAGAGGGGACCAAAAGGTCTATTTGGTACCGGAGTGAAATTCATTAAGCAGATAACTATAAAGTTTGGGATAAATTGCCCCAGTAGGGTCAGAGTTGGAGGGGTGGCAGTCACTTGATCTTTAGAAATATCAAGTCAAATGGCAACACAAGTCATATCAACATAAACCGTACCTTCATCTGTTCTTGGTCATATGATATGTCCTTCGATCGGCAATGGTGAGAAACGAAAGAAGATAGAGCTCTTAACATTTTTTGAATCGAATACTATGTTCAAGAAAATCAATTTTCTGATTAAAAAATTTAGGAGATTTAAAAGTGAAGATAAAGGTGTAAAAATACATCACCTCAGGGCTTCCGCTACTTTCCTATATCCTCCTTGGGGGGGGGG
>JAHWFO010005168.1:775477-926048 GCA_023313115.1 Rhysida immarginata | reverse complement strand
TTTTTTGTGGTAGTGTTTTTCATTTTTAAATACTTGCATGGCCAGAGTTGTTATTGTGTCGTTAAAGATTTTGAGTTTGTGTCATTGGCGTTTCGTTTGCGTGTTTGAGGTTAGTGTGGCTTTGGTTTTTGTTTTGATTGTTTGGATTTTTTTTTTTTTGTTTCTTTGATTGTTTGTGGTTTTATTTCTTTTGTTTGGAGTGTTTCTGTTGTTTTTTAAAATCGTTTGGTTGGTTTGGGTAAACCTATAAAGTAACGTCCCCAGATGGCGGAGATGGGGAGGGCATCTATATAGTTTTAAGTAACTTTATTTATTTTATATATATTACTAATAAAATTGTTCTTTCAGACTCAGAAATAGTTCGCTCACATTTCCCATTACTGCCAGTTTGAATATCTTAAGGAATTTCGTCTTTTTTTTAATGGAATCAAACCAACAGTAATGTTGTAATAAAAACTGCTAATATAGAACATATAATTATTGTTTTTTTGGTTATAAACATTTTTTTCGTGAAATATATTATTTCTTAAACTCCTTATCTATTCCTATTACTCGCAGCCGCGGCCATCTTGGGGACGTTACTTTATAGGTTTACCCGGTAAACTTTACCGTTGGTTTGTTTAGTTTCGTTTTTTGGTTGTGCGTTTTTGATGTGCGGATAGTGACCTTTCAGCGTTGCGATTGTGCACATAGTGAACATTAACCAATTCCGGCCCTTATATCGCATTCAAAATGCGCGGGAAAGCTACGCAATTCGCATTATTTACATATCTCTGCGAGCCGAGTCAACCGTGCAATTTGCATATTTCTCTGCCCATTTGTTCATGATAGTGCGTTTTCAATGTCACGTAGTGTATGACGATTATCATAGCACATTCATTTTCAGTATGCAAAGTTGACAAGTCAGTTTCGTTATAACCAAAACTGTGATCAGAATGACGAGAGTCCTGCCTACCGTAATGTATGGTGCTATCTCCGCTCTTGCTTCACACGATCGCATGGAAAATACAATGGGTTTGTTGTTTTTAACGAATAAATTCTTGTCATGTTTAAACCGTTTTGAAGACATTTGAAACTGTGCATAGTCTTCACCCATTAGATCAGCGAAACGTTATCTAATCGCGAGTTTCTAAGTTAAATAAACGAAAGAGTCAATATGAACGTTAATGAGTAATAAACTTTATAATTCCGTTTCCTGATTTAATTAGCGTAGAAGAAACACTTGTTAAGTTTGCCTTTTCTTGTTATGTTTGAAATTAGCAACAGACCACGCTGTCGCTTTTATTTGCTACTACTCTCCTACGATAATTGACGATGGGTACGTTACCTGGTGGCGATTACTGTAACTGAAATGACAACCTGTTGCCAATCGCAAAGATGTCCTGATTATAGGTATACCCGGCGGTGTTTTGATGAATTTCTCCAATATTATAAACATAAACATGCTAAAAAAACAGAACAACTTAATCTTAAAAAGAGCAGTGCTCACGCTTATTCCGTAAACCAAAACATGAAACAAAATTTAATCTTCAAGATCGGACCGGAAGTTGATCTAAAAAATGCCGGAACTCACTCGTTGCTATGGAAATCCCAGGCTTACGCATGTGCAATCAATTGAAAATGAAAAAGCAGGAAATTTTCAATTTGTTTTTTTCGATACATATCTCTAGTGAAATGATATTTTTTTAACTTTCTGAAATACAGTATTTACATTTTCTTTTTTTTTTTCAATCGAGACACGAAAAATTGTTTGTTTTTTTTTATCTTTTTTACGAAATCGTATTTATGACAGTTTTTGGATGCGACATGCCAATTTTTATGTTAATTTATGAAGAAAAAAAAAGAAAAAATCCGTTAGTAATCCGGAAAACATAAAATACCGAAAAAGTGGATTCAGATAATAAAAAAAAACAAAAAAAAAAAACTAAGCAGACAGCTGATCTCATTAATTGCCATCATCGTACAAAATTTCATTAGACATATTTTTACTCGCAGAATACCGGAAAAAATGCGAAAAATCGCATATTTTAGGGAGGGCCGTAGGAGCGCAAAAGGGTAAAACATGAAAAAAAAAATTAGTTAAGGCATCGTTATCCAACGATATAAGGGTTTTATCATCAAAATGTTACGAGCAGTAGCGGGAGGATTTCAAATAGAGTTCTTTAAATTCTGACGTCAAACAGTTAGACTCTGACGTCACAAATTGCTCCACGCAATCAAAACTCCATAGATACAGGGTGCATTATGAAAGTAATGCGCATAATTTTATTGTGACGCGACTATCCATCGCAGCGCGCTCGGACTGGTCGAATAATGTGGCGGGGGGGTCTGCCCTTCCAAACGCTCCGAGCAGTAAGAGCGGTAGGACGTGTCCTCGCACGAAGTCTATTTTTCGATTGTGTCACAGCACGATGGAGCGTTCGCTGGAACAGCGGTACGCGATCAAGTTTTGGGTGCGGCTTGGGAAGAATGCAACAGAAATTGACATCAAAGACTCTTCAAGCTCCACCACGACAATGCCCCCAGCCACACGGCCTTCGTCGTCACCAACTTCCTGGCCCGGAGCAAGACCCCCATTGTGCCCCAGCCTCCTTACAGCCCTGACTTGGCTCCGTGTGACTTTGTTTTGTTCTCTCGACTGAAGAGAGAGCTGAAGGGAAAGCACTGGGAGTCGGTGGAGAACATCCAAGCTCATGTTACAAGGTTCCTGAAAAACATTCCAGTCGAGGAATTCCAGGCGTGGCAGAATCGTCTCCGCAAGTGTATTGATGCAGGAGGAGACTATTTTGAAGAATTTTAACCATTTGTACCAAGCAGATCAATAAACCTATTTTCCCCAGAAAATGCGCATTAATTTCATAATGTATGAAAGGAATTCAGTTGGGGAAATCACAAAAACACATGTTTGGTCCACCCTAGAGAATTCGCTATATTTTTCGCACAGTCCTCTGAATAGGGCCTACATGTGTACAAAATTTCAAGCCTCTAGGTCAATCCTTTCAAAAGTTACAATTTTTTGCAAATTATGTGAACTACTATTGGTCCAAATATCTTAATCGGTCTTAAATTTGCCAAAGAGTGGAGTTGACTGGCACGGACGTCAAAATTAGGCCTCCTTTAGGATTTTTGGGATTTCTGGCCCCCTGAAAGTCGAATTTCAAAAATCTACGAATGCCCCCTTTTTATTCTTATACTGTGCTTTTTATATACGTCTTTTACAGCCTCGTGAGCGATTTTGAAGCTCACTGCATTTCCGCATTGGAGTTAGGCAGTGAAAACACACAACTTTGCATTGCGCTAATGCGTGACTAGTCAGGTGAACCCATCAGAAAGGAATTCTGGGATTGTCGTCGACACAAAGATTGAACGACAGCTTTGGACCCTCTTCTGCGGCATGATAATGCCCGCCCGCACATGATCGCCACAAACCAGAGGCATTGCAGAGCTTACAGTTCAAAGATGAAAGAGTTGGCACCTTGCATCTTTCACCACTTCCCAAAGAAGAAAGAGCACCTATAAGGGACATGAGTTGCGTTCTGACGATGAGGTGAAAGATGCCATTCAATCCTCGTGTCGACAACATCCTCGGAATTCCTTTCTGACGGGTTCACCCGACTAGTTAGGCGTTGGCGTAACGCGTCTATGAGGACTATGTCGAAAAGTGAATAGTGCATTACATAGTGGACTAATGTTAAGTATCAGATACAAAAAGAATTTTGAAAATTGGTTAACAAATAAAAAAAGTTGCAGCCATGGAGGCAAAAATTCTTGAACAATCCTCGATTATTGTTCATTACTCGTTTACTAGATTTTATTTTTTTTTTAACCCCCCCCCCCCCCCCCCGGTATCTTATCTTTTACAGAGGGCAGATTACCGCAGAACAATAATCTGTGGCACTTACTCCTTCGAGGGAGTTTTGCGCCATCCCAGTAACTAACTACGAGATGACAGAAGCAGCTGGGACCAACGACTTAATGTGCCCTCCAAAGCACGGGGGGGGGGGGGTCATGATGGAAGAGCTGCTGATGGACGAACAAGCCAGTGGCTATCACCAGCTGCTGGTGGACGAACAAACCAGTGGCTATCACCAGCTGCTGGACATCTAGAACTGGTCACTTACCAGATGGGTCAGACTAAAGTCCCCCAACAGCTGTGCCCCAAATAGCCGTCCCACCCAGCAGTGGTCCTCAAGCTACCGGTTGTCGCCCAGCCAGCAGCTGGCCGCACCTGAAGTTGCTTAACTCCATCGATCAGCGAGACAACCAGGCCACGACTTTACTTATGCCAACCAACTTCATGGACGGAAACGCTATTGTTCATCGCACACAAATGATTCAGAAGTGGTCTGGCATCCATTAAGATACCCTTCGTCATTAACTCTGGATGTGTGAAAGGATGCCCTTAGCTGTGCCGCGCTCAGATAAACACGTCAGCATCCATGTAAGTACATCTCCCGTGTATCAGAAACTACGTAAGAAATTTTACGAGGCATTAGGCACATTATTTGGAGGGCACGGCAGTGCCCTCGCCAAGTCGAGCAAGCACAGCCGTAACATCCTTTACAGTAAGCAACTCGGCGTACTTTTGACCCTACATATCTTTGTACCAGAGTTGCATAGAATCCTGAAACTTTTTATACATAGAGTACTTTACAAATGAAACAATTTTCAAATATTACGTTTCTGTCTTTTCTAGTTCATAAGATACAAGAACTCAAAGTTTCTTTATTTTGACACTGACTCACTGACCGATCATCAAAAATCTGAGGTACTTCCTGCAGTCCTAAAAACTTGAAATTTGGCATAAAGATAGTGTTTAGGGTACAATGAAAGGAAAAATTAAAAAAATTCAGAATATAAAAGTGTTAATGGTTAAAGGAAATGTAAATTAACCTGCAAAGGAATGGCTATTATGCAATTGGTGACGACATTGTTTATCCAATTGTTAAGAGCGAGAAACAATAGCAACTCTGCGGTGGAAACGTTTGTTAATCCGGGGGCATGACAATGGGAGTAGTGTTTAAGCATGACCTCCTTTATTATTACAAGGCCTTAGTTTGAACAATGCACTTATTGATACTGGATCTTCGATATTCTCGTGCGGTTAAGCTTACGTAGCGTTATCAAGAGTAAAAAGCCTGAACGGACTGCATGTAATTAATATTGATTACAATAGCGTTAAAGCTCAAGAGTCCGCCATAACTGAGTATAATCGACTGAGACGCACGTACCGCCCAGATTTGCCTAAAATAAATCATTCGAAGCCACCGAGATGAGCCAATAAGGATAGGGAGTGGGCTATGCGAAAACCGGTGGCTGATATCCAAAAAGAACCTGATGTCAAGAAAAGGAGGACCACTTACAAAAAGAAGTGAAATCCCATCAAAAACATTTTATGTAAAAAATGTAGCCAAGTCTCGCAACTCTTTAGCCGTAAAAAATTGTGAGATCTCATGTAGAGCCAAGTCTAGTGCTCTTATTAACTCTGACACTTTCATTTACAAAGCACTCCAAAGCATTAAATCTTTAGTTAAAGAACATTTTGTGACTTGGAAATTACGCAGCATTGGGAAGTTAATACATCTTACAACTTCACGATCTTATGTAAATTTCAGGCTACTTTTATCTGCACCACCCTTTACATTCAGTTCCCATATATATATTATTTCATACAGTCCTTTATTAATAAATGTGAATATTTAAATGAAAGAAAAAGAAGCTGTTAAGTAAAAAGTTACAGTAAGCTGATGATTACAGTAGTGTCAAACCTCAAGGGTCCGATGAAGCTTACGTAGCGCTATCAAGAGTAGCAAGTCTGACTGGACTGCATAAAATTAATATTGATGATTATAGTGTCAAAGCTCAAAAGTCTGCCATAACTGAATATATTTGAGTTAGATGCAGTACCGCTCAGACATATCCAATATAATTCGTTCGAAGTTATCATATAAGCTTATTACAACTTTACAGTGCTATGTAAAAAAATATTAAAATTAAGTGAGTTTGAAAATATGCAAATAATGAGTTTGCCAAACAGCATGCTGAAAAGGGCATGGGTATAATGAAAAGCTGGTCATGTTCTGTTAACTAGCCATTAACTGTTGTGGAGCTTTGCCTCATAGACCCGAACTTACTGAGTTCCAATGTGGACGCGTCATAGGATCCCATTTGCATCCAAATTGGACATCCCAAAATTGACTGAAATATATTTATCAAGTGATGGAAGCAAGACGGTGCACGGCAATGACAGTAAAAGAACATCCTGGTCGACTGCAGAAACTGACAGAAGATGCCTGGTACGACATTCAAGAAGTCTCGCACTTCCTTTGCTACTTCGATTGCAAAAGAGGGCGGAAATGCATCAGTAAAAAATTACCTGCAGCGAGTTGCACAAGATCGGTATCATGATAAAGCAGTTGTACACAAGCCGATGATTACAAATGTTAATGCAAGGAGTGGTTTGGCCTGGTTGCAGCCATTGTTTCTGGACCATTAAAGAATGGAAAATCGCTGGAGTCACGGTATTCATTCTTTGTCTCATGGACCTGTTTGGGTGTGGCATCAACCCACAGAACGATTTCTTCCAGACTGTGTTGTTCCAACGGCGAAGTTCAGTGGAGGCTCATCAATGTGTGGATTATTTTTCCTGGTTAGAACTAGGCCCATTGGTTCTTGTATCTAGTATATTACAGACCCGGTTGAACGCCATCCGCTACAGCACGAAATCTGCTCCAACGCGGTTTTGTCTTGGCTCCCGAATTCTACTTCCGGTTCTGCAATCAGCATCTTTTCTCAATTTTTGACCATTTATTTCACGAGATTTATGATCTACGTCTATGTGTTGTAAGTTCGAAACTTTACAGAAAATTCATTTCTTTCCTCGAATTTCCGTTGCCAAATGAAGCCAGCGCGAATAGCGAAGTTTCAAAGCAAAATGGTGACAACCAATCGGAAGTGTATGGCCTCTTCTAAAAATGTCTAAAAACTGTCGCTATCGTTTACTTTCAAATAAACGCTCAAATGCAGATAAAAGTCATTTATACTTTTAAAAATTCTCCTACCTATCCACCATTTATTGAATGCATCTGTTTTGTCTTTATTCAGAACTACATGCAAATACACTATTAATAAAAAAATAAATAAATAAATAAATAAAAGGGAGGGAGTCGGGAGGCTCGATCTAACGTGATCGCTTAATCGTTGGACGCGAAAGTTCGATTTTGTGTGTGGTAAGGAGGGGGGGGGGGGTTAGTTCGAGCTTGATATACCGGGACTCTAACGTGATCGTTGGATCATGGCTCCCGCTGACCGTGTTCGACCGAGTCTGTACTGTACCTCGGTGTGCCTAAGCGTTCTGGTTAATTCGGCCCTGCCTACAATATGGCAATACTACGTGTTGACGGTTGTTTGTTTCAACAGGATCGAGCTCCATGTCAAACTGCAAAGAGTGTGCAGGACTGATTTTGTGAAAAGGAGGCGAATTTGCTTGACTGGCCTGCTCAGAGCCCCGATCTCAATCCGATCGAGCATTTGTGGGACACATGGAGCGATGGGTAAGAAAACTCAAACCACATCAGTCTTCAGAACAATCTCTTCTAACAGCTTTGCAAGAGAAATGGAGAGTCATTCCTGCCCAGACTTACAGACAGCTTGTGGAAAATATGCCTCGACGGGTTGCCACTGTAATAAGCTAATGGAGGGCCTACCTGTTACTACATAAAATAATAAATCACTTTTTCTAAAAAAAACTTATGCTGCATAGTGTATGTCCAGTGTTTGGCAATAAAAAAGAAAACTAACACAAATTACTTGTAGCATGCTGAAAGCACTTTACTTGATTTCACAGCCAGAAAAAAATTCCAAGAACACATTGTGGCAATCATGAAGCATAATCTGGTAACAGTTCCAAGTTCAATGTGCTCAAGAATATTGAGCTATAAATAGATGATGAATTAACAGAGTAGAAAAAAAAAAGAATTTTATTTTTGGTGAAGACAAAATTTTTGTGCATTTTAAATATAAAAATTCAATATGTTCATCAATGATTACTGCTTCTTTAAATCCAATTTTTCTTTTCGACATTATTAAAGGAAAACACTAATCTTCAATACACACTGCTATTCTAGATTTAAACAGCTGCTTGGAAAAACATCAAAACAAATAACTGAACAAAGTTCACCTGATTAGCTCCTATCGTTTTGAACTTTAATGACATCATTTTTACAATAATTTAAGAAAATAAATGCTTAGGTATTTATTACTATTAAAAATAAAACAAATTAAAAAATAAATTAAAAAAAAAAAAAAAAGAGTGAACGAAAAACTAAATTAAAAACATGTCTTTCCATCATCCAGGTATCAAAAACAATAAGAGGCCAGAGGGATTTTTTTAAAATGGTTAAAAAGTACTTTTTCAAAACCATTGTTATCATACAAAAATTTTACAACAACATTCACGAGCAAGTTGCTAATTAAAATACTAAACAAAAAGTAGATTTATCTACCATAAATTATTTTTTGCGGAGTATTGCATACAATAAATGTTTTTTTTTTAATTTAAAATAACACAGTCCCAGAAGTACATTTGAATCTTCTGAGTAAGACATTAAACCGAAGAATGCTTAAAAGGATATTATAAAATAGTAAATTATTTTAACAACAACAACAAAAGAAAAAAACAAAAGGAAAAAAATTGAATGTCCTCTTAAACAAAAGACAACAAAGCAACTAACTTTCTCTAGAGGGTTAAAAAAAACAAAAAACAACAAAAAATAAATAAATAAAAATAAAATAAAACAAACAATCAAGTGACCATTCTGCACTTTAAAACAACAAAAAACAAAACACTTCACACCATTCGTTAAAAGGACACATTAATATATTTTTTTAAACATTTAGTCTAAATATGCAACAAACATCACATGAAACACATTGCAATTAAACATAAAACAAAAATATAAAATCATTGAAGCCATTACGAAAATGAATTAACAGAATTAAGGGATCATTCACAATGCTCAACTCCCCCTTTCACCATTTTTACATATTCTACAGAACATCACATTTAGCTGGATAGGGCCCCAATCCCCCCCCCCCCTCCCGGCTTTTGAGAACCCCTTCTCTATCCCCAACAAATAAACATATTAATGTATTCGAATACCTCCCCTTCCATCAAGAAAACTTATTCTGTGAATGACCCCCAAAGAAGGTCAAATTGTAAATCCTTTACTGTATTTTTGCAAATATATCCCACATATAGGGGGGGATGTGTGTTTGTGCTGGTTTTAAAATTTTTATTTCGATTTAAACAAATCTTTCGAATTTTCTTGCAAGCCACATACAGTCGTCCCTCCACAAGTCGGCAACATCAGTTCCAATGACTTGCCGTCTTATGGATTTTCCTCACTTGAGGAATTCTATGAGACGGAACTCTTAAATTTCGATGTTTACTGGCTGGCTATCAATTAGTAAAATAATTTGGCGCTTCTTATAAACGTTAATCCCGATTAAATTTCCATTCCATTATTTATTAGCTCAAAATTTTTATTTGCATGATTTTTTTCATCAAAAATTTTGCTGTCTGAAAATTAGCCCTCTATAATCAAATTTTGTGAAAAATAACCAGTTCGGAGAGAGCTGGCTTATATTAATTCTCATATTAATTTCAAGAATTAACTTTATAATCCTGCAAAATAGGCTGTATGCATTACAGTAAATTGGTTGATTGTGAAAACTTTAATTGTCCTAATTTTTACTGATTTAATTTTGGTTGGCAAAAATCCCGACCAGAAGTTATTTTCTGCCATCTTGGCTTTCATGAAAAAACTGCAGACTTGTGGATCTTCCTGACTTGTGGAATGCCGGCTTGCAGAGGGACAACTGTGTATTATAAACCCCCTTAAGAGGATAAAGGGTGCAGGGTTTTCCAATTCTTTTACATAAAATCCTACTTTTTGGGATTTTAAGGATATACAAAGTGCAGGATATATTAACAAAACTACAGAACATAATATCAATAATAATGAATAAATTTTACAATCTATAACTACATAAAGAAAATATTTTAAGTAGCTATAA
The DNA here is from genome assembly GCA_023313115.1 of Rhysida immarginata. Taxonomy (NCBI): domain Eukaryota; kingdom Metazoa; phylum Arthropoda; class Chilopoda; order Scolopendromorpha; family Scolopendridae; genus Rhysida; species Rhysida immarginata. Next base: position 915,971 of record JAHWFO010005168.1, on the reverse strand, counting down.
AAATAAAAGCAGACACAATTATTATGCAAGGCCAAAAAAATATTTCCATTAACTCATAAGCCAATTAAAATCTGCTTTAAACTACTTTAAAGTACAAAATCAAAAATTCAAATCATGAGGTACACACGCATTTACTAAAGCAATCAATTAATGGCATTCACTGGAAGACTAAGTCAGTAAATTAAAGTTAATAATAATAATAATAATAAAAATAATTTGCTTACTGCCCCTTGCACATCTATTTTTAAAGTCCACCCATCCTAGAAAGAACAGGTCAACTCAGAAGAATGGTACGTGGCCAGAATAGACTAATATCTCATAAGCCCTACTTAACTACATACACAGTTTTAAAGGCTCAACAATAGAAATCATAGTGAATATAATCCACCTAATATGAAAACGCTTAATACGAAATACCCTCTCAGTGAATTTTACACACAAAATCTTCCAATTAATAAGAAATGTTTTTATGTAAATTTCAGATAATACAAAATAATTTTAATAAAATTTTGAGAAAAATACAACTAAGAGTTGATGACGATATTTGAAGGCGTTCGATAACAAAAGAAAATGGCGAATCGGATGAAGAAAGCAATGACTTTGAAAGCAATGAACAGGAAGTTCCTTCATCAGAGAAAATTAATGAAGCCTTAGAAATCCTAAATTTATATATTGCGAGCCAAAATGACGTTCCAGATGAGATATTCCATAGCTATTTAATATCAATAATTTCAGAAATAAGAAATTGACAAGTACGCAGGAAGCAATCAACTATTCCCGATTTTCCTTGTAGGTAATTAGCAAAAAAGTTTGTATTCATGGTATAAAATTGTCAAATTCATTACAGGATAAAATTTACAAGCAATATACAAACTCTTTGGATAGTACGAATTTCGGATATTATGAAATGACATCTTATCCCCTTGGATTTTGTATTAAGTGAATTATACTGTCTTTTGAGCAATCGAAAGCAAATGGGTCCTGCTGATAATTACTGTTGTGTTCAAGATGGCAAAATCGAAGACAGTATTGAAAGTGCAAACATTACCTTCATAAGTCATACTCAAACTGATGATAGCGAGTCCTGGGATTTGCAACCACTACATGATTCTGACTGAAGTATTCATTAAACAGATTTCAAAAAGGCTCTTTTAAGAGCCCACATCTCAAGTGAAAAGAACCAAACATATATTAAAAAATAAAAATATATTCCAACCGTCTTTTACTAAAAAATTGTAAATAAATGATTTAAATTGTATCTGTTGATATAAATTTCACATGTTGCTTTGCTGCAATGGAAAGACAAGTAACCCAGCTAAAGAGACTAATTGATTAGTTACTACGGTAACCAAATTGACCTTGAGTGTTCTTCCAAAGATGGGTGGGCTATAAAAAGGGCAAATTTGTTTTTATGCACAATCCCATGTAATAAACTGGAAGAGGAAAGAACATACTGTGCTTGTAGACTCTTCCGAAAGATCCTAGGCATGTCTATATAATAATAATAATAATAGTAAACATTAAAGTGAATGACATATATAAGCAATGGCATATATAAAAAGACAGATATGTTTGGAAAAGTTCTAAAAACTTTAAGCTAAAAGTATCTAGAAATTTTAAATAAATATGTGAAAATAAAGAATGGATCTTAAAAAGTAACAGCAATGAAAGCCGCGAGAATAAATTTTATCTACTGACTCTAGAGATGAATTTATTTGTTAGACATTGTAATCAAATATGTCGATCAAGATAATGAAAAAACAGATGCTTATTAGAGAAAACACGCAAGGCATAAAGCTTAATTTAGTTGGGAATCTGTTCAAAGTTAGCACGGTTTAAAAAAAATGCATATCAGTAACTCGAATGGCGAGGTACGAAAGGCTTTAAAATTATTGTTTCATGTAATTATAAATACATTTAGCTTTTTCTAAAACACTCTCCAAACTGAAGACAATTTTTCTTCTCATTTTCCATAAATAAACGTAGACTCGAAAATCAACTTATGGAAAAGTTACGTTCAGGCATTTTAGCTTCAAATAATCAATAAAATATCTTCATCAAAAAAATAAATAAATAAATAAACAAATAAAATATAAAATTAAACATTTCAAATAAATCTGATAGTTTGACAAACACATGCACAAAAAAAACAAATAAAAGAAGCACCACAAACACAAATAGAAACGAGACTGTAAATGCATCATCACAAATTTGTAATGCTGATTTTTAAAAAAAGAAACTTCTCAAATTAGAGAAAAAAAGAATATCTTTTCAATCAAAGAAAATGTTCCTTCCAATTTTCTTCTTCTAATATAAGGAAGAATGAATTTTAGTAAATTAGCAATGGCTGATTTCTTTTTAAATCAAATAATACACACACAATAATAAAAAAAATAAAATAAATAAAAACAAAACAAAACAACTCTGGCTTCATTATTGTAAATGAACCTGGATTTTCAGACAAAACCATATTCATTCATTAATCGTTTTAGAAAAATGCTTGTAATTCCAAGGGATGTCCTCTTCCAATGGTGGACTTGGTTTTGGAGTTGGCCGCCATATTTGATGAGGTGAATGAAATGGGTCAAAGGTTGAGGAACACGCTTTCTAGAGAAAAAAAAAAAAAATAAATAAATAAAAGAAAAATTAATACACATTATCATTCAATATACAAGGTGGACAAAAAGCCTATACAGTAACACCTCGACTTACGAGTTTTTCGAGTTATGACCCGTCGCTCGGCCTATTTTTTGCTTTGACATGCGAGCAAAAATCCGAGTTACAAGCAAACTTCAGATACTGACATCGCGATAGCCACAACATCCAGCATGGAGATAAGAAGAGATAAAGGAAATGCTGGGAATGCGGGAGAGACTTTCCGTGTTTATTGAAAAAAAAACACCCAGAAAAATTTCCAATTGGACGTGCGTCGGTGCTATTTAATGACACTTGCTTAACTCATTTCTGAAACATTCTGAAAGGGATGAAGAAACAAACCTCCCTGGACAAATTTTTAATCAAATGCCCTGCAGAAAGTGAGGAAAGCGTGGCAAAAAGGGCAAAAATTAGTAATAATGACAACTGTAACTGTACCGTACTAAATTAATAAAACCAGTTCATTTGTTTTAATAATAAGTTTTATTACACGTACCATGTACTCTATTTTATACAATATTTAAATGCACATAACAAAAAATTGAGGTGGTTTTTAACGGGAGGATGGAACAGATTAACAACATTTCAATTAATTTCAATGAAGACAATTGATTTGATATATGAGCAAATTGAATTACGAGCTTGGCCACGGAACGTATTAAACTCGTAAGTCAAGGTATCACTGTATCCCTTAAATTACTTGTTAACTATTGTAGAATATTAAAATCTGTTAATGCTAACAAATAGGAAGTCATGGGTGGGCTATCTCTTGTTGACCATCTGATGACCTCATTTTGTGCACGACTACCCTTACTGTAGGCCTACTGGAACCTATTTCAACATCACCTATTGTGCTCTATGCGATGACCCTATCTTCTAACAATCGCTCAACATCTTAGTTTCCACTGGAAGAGGCTTCTACGGTGAACGGTGTTGTCGAATCTGTTCCACTTCTCTTGACAGATTTCCATAATCCAGAAAGTGTTCTCAGACGCCTTACATTAAGAGACCAAATCCATAAAAATTCATGATACATGCGTGGATGACTTGACAGGGATATCTGAGAATGAGATAACCTTAATCCATGTTTCCAGTTCCATTCGACACACACAACTGGACAGTTGATTTAGCAGTTTGGCTGGATGCGTCCTAGTGGATTTATCGTATGTTTGCAAATATACCCCGCGGTTTATACATCTGTGGTAGGGAGGTGCAGGGAATACAAGGGAATACACTAATATCACATATATTAGATGCCCCACGGAGAACACAAAGGATGCGTGTTTCCCAAAATTGTTTACACAAACATCAAATTTTCAAGGATATGCAGGGGTACGGGTTCTATTTGCGAAAATACAGTGCCCCAGTGCCTTATCACCGTGGGATATTTTTTACAATACATGTGTTCCAAGACATTTTCCTGATAGCATTCATCTTTGCTTTAGATCCCACCTTTTTGATGGTCAGACATCCATTTTGGCTGTACGCAGAAACTACCATGAATCCTTTTGGAAAACTCTCCGTGCATTGACGCACCCGATCAGATCGAGTCATATCACTCTGTTATGAAGCAAGGGAACACGAACGCTAGTCCTAAACTAAATCTTTCAGGAGTGACAAGTCATTTAATCAAACTTTTGATTGCATAACTCTGTTGGTAACATGTTTGCTTTATTAATCATACCCACACCCAGGATTTAAATATTTACAGCAATAGATTATGATTTGCTAATCCATGAATTCCCCACGCTTCTTTTCAAGTGAATCAGGTACTAAATGCTAAATTACAAATGAGCAGAGAAAAATTTATTTACATAAGAAACGAGTAAGACCGTACCATTTACATCTATTTCGCTTACCAGTGAATTCTGCTCACATACAACATTTTTTGAAGTATCATGAGTGGATAAGAGTGAAGAAGACGTCGAGGGCATTGTTGTTGCAACTGGAGAAACTGAGGGCATGAGTTTGGATGCTTTTGTATCAGAAAGCGTAGAGTCACACGCTTCTTCAGCTACTGGCCACAAATTCCCCCAGTGACAGCAATTAGTACTGAACAGAGAATCCACAACGTCATTGTGGCTAGGCTAAACCAAAAGAAAATCCATGCTATATTATTTAAAAATATCAAACTTCACTAAGTTTAACAATTTTTCTCAATTTAATTTTTACATAAAAAGAAGTATTCAATGGTGGAGGCCAAGCACTGATGTTATTATCTTTATAATCAGCATTCCATGGATTAGAAGGTTCATTTTCCATCCCAAATCCATGCCAATCTGAAAGTATAATAAGTATCATATAAATCAAGTACTTTATTCAATGAGTACTAAAGAAAATATATAAAAGCATCTTTACTATACAATGATAGATGAGATGGATTATCCATTCACTTGTTCATACATTTTCTTCATATACACTGACTGCTCCATTCAAAGTGGACATCTTCGATTTTAGACGTTTTGTCGAATATTTAGAAAAATACTTGACGAATCGTCGTGTCCACTTTCAATTGAGCAGTCAGTGTACGTGTATATTTCAGTCATCAGGTGTAAGATACAATATCCAACATTTACACCAGGTTCAATACAATACATCATTACGGAGTGACATAACCAAGTACCAAAAGGTTACGAGTATTCATCATCACAGAAACCATTTGAAACACAATAGAACAGCGTTTTAACCATTTTTGAAAAACATTAGAACGGGTTTCACTGAATCAAGTTCATCATCCTCGAACTTATCAATTACTCATAGATATTCATTCATGACATGGCGTTACGAGTTGTTCGATATATTACATGCTGTAACTTAGCATTGAAAATTCCAATGGTACTACACCAGCTGACAAAAAAAAGTGAAGCACCCAGAAGTAGTGGTTGAAAGTGAATGAAACGACATATGACGAAAGAACATGCGACTTTATTGTACTGATTACAATACGGGATGACACGGACAACACTGTTGGCAGTACAGGTTGAATGTTGGCACCTGGTCAATAGGTTGTGGCACCCCGTCTGGGCCCAATGCATGCAGTTCGGAATGGTGCCAAATGTTCCTCAAGATCCTGCAGATTGGTACTGTGACGGAGTCGCCTTCCAATGTCATCCCACACGTGTTCAATGATGGAGAGGTCCGGGGATCTTGCTGGCCATGGAAGGACCTCAACATGCTGTAGGCAGTCCATAGACATACGTGCTAGGTGTGGGCGTGCATTATCTTGTTGGTACAATGTCCCAGAGTGCTGTGCCAGAAGGGGAGGACGTGAGGACGCAGAATGTCTGTGATGTATTGCTGTGCCGGCAAAGTCTGCCGAAGCACTGTTAGAGGTGACCGAACGCACATCTGATTGCTCCCCACATCATGATACGTCTGTCTCTCTGTCTCCACAATATGGGACGGTTGTGCCCACTGCCCTCAACGCCGCCATACATGAACATGGTCATCGGAGGTCATGGAGAAGCGGGACACATCACTAAACATGATGTGATGCCATTCGTCCTCTGTCCATGCCTCCCGGGCAAGGCACCACCTAAACGCAGGCGTTGGTGTTGTGGTGTTAATGGCAACCGACGCATGGGGCGGTAGGAGCCTAATCCCATGAATACGAGTCGTCGAGACACAGTGCGGGAACTCATGGGGTGTTGTAGAGTCTCCAGTACATGTTCGTGGATGGCAGGTGCCGATACCATGGGGTTCCTTAATGCTTGGAGCACCATACAACGGTCCTCCCTTGGGGTGGTGTTTGTTGGTTAGCCCAAACCTGCACAACATGCATGGGTGACCTCATGTAGCCATCGATTCCAACATTGGGCCACTGTGGCATCTGAATGGCCTACATGCCTGGCAATTGCACGATGCGACCAACCAGCCTCATGAAGTCCCACAATGCGGACCCTGTCAATTGGTGGATAGGATGTTTAACGTGTCTAATCCTCTCCGAACGTCTTGCGTAACCGTCGAACTCGCAGCAGCTGACTGGTAACTAAAAACATGGCAGTGACATCATGAATGCACTCTGGTGAGCATTCTAGACATTACAGATCCTTGTGAATCTAATTGTTTACTCACACATCAATGGTATGCATGTTGTACTGAAATAGGATAATATTGGACCACTCCTTCTGGGTGCTTACTTTTTTGTCAGCCAGTGTATAATGGCATTATTAGAACATGAACCAATTGGATCATCTTCAAACTTATTAATTATTCGTTATACAGTGATCCCTCTACATAACAGCAATACGACATAACGAATAATAAAAATTGCAGACTCATTCATGATTGGAGGTGATAGTTGATAAAATCATAGTTATTTTATTAAATATCTACGTTTTCACAATTTCCAACGTGATGTAAAATGTCTTCTAAACACCTGAAAGTTTGAATTTTATAATAACATGGATTGGTCCCAACGTTGCCGTTATGCAGAGGGCACACTGTATATTCGTATCACCTCATTAAGAGTTGTTCGATATATTACATGCCATATCTTGGCATTGAAAACTTCTTGGGGGGGTGTGTTATAATGATGTCGTTAGAATATGTGCCACTGACCGAATTTCGACAATCTTCGAACTATATTTACCAATAGTCGAAAACAGTACTTAATAACGTTAATTCCTTCTGGCTCGTCATTAGAAGTTGCTCGATATACTGCTTACCATATCTTAGCAGTAAAAATAACACAAAGCAATCTTAGTAAGACAATCTTGAACAAATAACATGCAAATGAATTTTCCCAATTAATTAAAAACAGGTCAAATAAGGTCCCTCCCACCCTCAGTTTTGTTTGGTGATCCAGTCAATTACGAAGTTACGCCAAAACTTTTGTTACCAGAACTGCTAGTCAAATGTGCGTCAAACTTCACTTTCCGAAGTATATAACCAAGAGGTGTTTCAGATTTTTCAAATGACATTATTGAAGGATAATAAGAAGTTTCATACTGTATGTCTGCCGGCTATTTTGTCCATTATCCTGCCAAACAGGAGGAGAGTCCCATAGGTGTTTCACAGAAAAAGGTTCAGTGTTGTTATAAGGGTAGGTAGCATTCATGCCCATCGAAAAGTCTAAATTTTCATCATTTTGAGTAAGTGGAGTATCCTGAAGGAGGCCATGAGGTAAGAAAGAAACAGCAGGCTCAACAGGTGACTGGGCTATTCCAGAGGCTGAACAATTTACACTTTTCTTATCAAATGCATTCAATCCAGAAGAGGCTGAAGAATTATAACGTTGTCCAATAGTTCCTAAAAGAAAACAATTAAGAGGTAACAACTTATAATACAAATACAATTGTAGCCGCACAGCTTCTTTGTTATAAATGTTTCTTAACTGCTAATCTACGATATTGTTTAGATCAGATATACACCTGGATTTTTTGTGTTCACACTCTTCGTTTCTAGTAAACCAACTTCTCTTGCCTTATCACTTTCTGCACATACTTTGGTTAAATTATGTGGCCCATTACAATCCAAGGTGTGGCGACTGTGTTTCTGGGCAAAAATTTCAGTTTGCCTGGCAATTTCTGAAAATGCTTCATCTAAAATTCATATAGAGAAATTAAAACCATAAAAACAGTTCGCAATGGTTAGCGAGAAATGGAATTAGTTCGCAAGGTGGCCAGTTTCACCCACCCCCTTTGTAATCAGGCCAATACAATATAGCCACAGATTAAGAATACACAGATGCGACATTTCTGCGATTCCCTATGGGAAAAAAGGAAACCAGTCACATGTTGGCAATTCATACTCTACCAAGTAGGGTTTACAGCTCCTTTATTATAGACGGAGTTGGAACAAGTACACTATTTTTCAATATAGCCCCCCCTGCTTTTCGATGCATTTCCACCACCGAGTCGGGAGGGCACGGATACCTTTGGGAAAAAAATAATTTGGCTGCGCTTCCAGCCACTCATGCACCGCTTGTTTCACCTCCGTGTCGGTCACAAACTTGTGGCCACCTAAGGAGTCATTTAGTGAGCCAAAGATGTGGAAGTCGGAGGGCACGAGGTCAGGAGAGTAAAGAGGATGGGGGAGACACTCCAGACAAGTCCTGGATAGTCGCCACGGTCACACGAGCTGTATGAGAACGCCTGTTGAGAGGAGTCCGTGGCGCTTGGTGCGCTGCAGTAAGTGAGATCAGTTGCACGACTCATCGAGTTTCCCTCAGCTTAATCTAGGTTGACGCATCTGTGCATTCTAATCTTAGCATAGCCTTCATAAAAAAAAATCCTACCTGAACTTAGATAAGGTTTAGGTTGATCCCACTGAGGTTGAGATATTTCTTTGGGTTTATCATTCTTATCTGATTCTAAAGTTGAATTGTGGACAGTCCCTGAAAAATTAAATTTATTATTCCGATGTGCAAATACACAATTTATCATGAATTTGAAGCATACTACTGACATCCCATGTAACTACATATTACAAATTCATTAAAGTGAGGTACTGACAATGTTAGCAAGACTAAAGAACAATATTCGTTAAAATGAAGTTACACAAATTTACAATTTATATTAAAAAATATATAAAAGGAACTCAAATTACTGTCTCCTTCCTTACCTTTTACCTTTGATGAGTTTGAAATTTTATTTTTATTATTACTATTATTATTATTATGCAGAGTTTCTTTTGTTTCTTTGTCGTCTTTATTAATATTTGCGACAGTTTTCAAACGATAAGGTAATTCCAAAGAACTAAAATAAATTTAAACATTAAATTAATAATAAAATCATATTATTTCTGTATTTTTTTTAATGTAAGATTTACAATTACTTAGGTTTTAGGATGTCTCCACCAAACACTTTAGAATGATCTACTTTGATTCGCCGATGTGCCTTGCTTTTTGTACTTAATTCAAACTCCCCATCATCAACATCGTCCTCTTCTTTCTTTAATTTTTCCTGATTGTTTTTTACAGTTTTAACTGTGTCTTTTGATTTGTTGGAAATTTTCGTTGTCTTTTGGTCAGAGTTTTTAACTAGACCTTTTATGTCGAGAATTTTATTAATCTAAAAATAAAAATAATAATAATAAATAAATAAAAATAAAATGAAAAACAATATTATATATATATATAAAAAAATAAACAAGACATATCTGGGCTAATATTAGTGATAACTAGGTTCAAATTTGCAACAACATTAATTTCATTACTAATACGAGTTACGGTTTATAAACCATCTTCGGACAGAGTTGGGACAAGTACATTACTTTTCAATGTAGTCCCCCACTTTTCGATGCATTTCCACCACCGAGTCGGAAGGGCTTGGATACCTTGGGGAAAAAAATCTTTTGGCTGCGTGTGCAGCCACTCATGCTCCGCCTGTTTCACCTATGTCGTTCGCGAACTTGTTTGCCAGCTAAGGAGTACTTTAGTAAGCCAAAGATGTGGAAGTCGGAGGGTGCGAGATCGAGAGAGTAAGGAGGATGGGGGAGGCACTCCAGACGCAAGTCAAGGATAGTCGCCACGGTCACACGCACCGTAGGAGGTTGTGCGTTGTCATGCTGGATGATAACGCCTGTTGAGAGGAGTCCGAGGCACTTGGTGCGTATAGCAGGTTTCAGAAATTCACTATAGGTGGCACGTCTTGCTCTTATCCACGTAATGTTCCACCATGGGACCCTTGTGGTGCCAGGACAAGGTCAGCATCACCTCTCCTGCGGATGGCTGGCTGCCAAACTTTTTCAGCTTTTTCATCCGCTAAACTTGTTGTGCCGCTGCTGAATTTCTTACACCATTCGTACACCATACTGCACCAACATGCCTCGATGGATTTCTATTGGTTTCGTGCCTTCACTGTGTAGGAAATGGATCACTCCATGCTGCTCTACTTTGGTGCATTCCAACAGAGGGGCTGGCATATTGGAAACACTCGTATGGCGCCGCTGGGGATGCACGTGGGGATGCAGGACCAACGTCAATTGATGGCGATAGAGTCCACGCACAAGTGTGCCGAGTCTGATCACAATGGGAGCGGTTTTCATTTGACTCAGCCTCGTACATTATTTGGACCTTTAATGTCACTATCGGCTGATCTTAACAGAGTCAGCTTTTCCACCATAGACTGCAATGCTACACTTGGGTTTGTATGGAATTCAGTCTCCAGCCTCTTCACATTTCTTGTGCTTGCTTTGATTTCTTAATACCTCTTATTTATTTTTTCAACAGCCTTTCTTGAGTTTTCTCTTCTACAAAATGGAAAGCTGTGGATTTCAAGAGCCCTTGTACAAAAGTTTGATAAAAGTGCACAATCCAATTAGCAAACCCCTTGTTCTCTTTTCATCTCTATATTTATTTTGCGAGACCAATTAAAAATAATTTGAAACACCCAAATACAATAGTTTCAGGGCACAGAAACAAAACACTTGAAAAACGCAAGCCAGTTAAAAGCATCATTACAGTATTTGCGAAGTCAGTTCATCTGGTACCAATTTCGAAGTCAGTTCTCAAAAACAGGGAGGGGAGGACCAGATAGCTAATTCTCAATATTACGATGCAGTTTACAAGGTCTATTCAAAAAGTACTGAAATTTTTTTTAAGAAGTCCTTCAATTTATAGATCAGTGGTCTTTTATCTCCTTCGAAGTACTCTCCTTCCGTGAATATACTTTTCTTGCTTTCCTAAATGGTCTCAAATCTGTTCCAATTCAGTCAGAAAGGTGCAGGAAAAGTCTGCTGGAGCCAGAAAAGGAGGAAGGGGTGAGTGGGGAAGCAGTCATTCTACATTTGGCTTAAAAACTCACGAACTTATAATGCCGAGCAAGGTAGCACATTGTCATGATGGAAAAACCAATTCTAACTGCACCAAAATTCCAGTCTTTTCCTCCTCACAATTTTTCTAAAAAGGAGATTCCACATACTTTGACTCACCAATTTTGATAAAAAATATTCTAGGAGTACCTTTCATCAAATTCGACGCCCATGCAAAGCCATTCGATGCACTTCTCAAAATTTTCCAAGAAAATAATTCATAAAGTTTGTTATAATTACCTACACTTTATACATGCTTGAATTGTAGCATAACTTTTTATTGCGTTCAGGTGGTCTATAGTTTGGGACAGGTTAACTTTGCAATGAAGGATCAAGTATCCACAGCTGAAATACCGTAAATACTGTATTAAGCGCCCGAGCGCTTATTTGCAAAAATTCAGCAAACCCCCAGGCGCTTAATGCAGGCGGGCCGGTATTACAGGTCCGGCGCTTATATAATTCTGCACAAGTGTGAAGAATACCATTATGCAAAATTCTTGCCCATCTCCTTCATCTTTTCTAAGGTATCCTACTGTGTTTTCCATTCCTGTTAGGATCAATGCTAAATTGCTTGGCTGTAGCCTCTGTCAGCCTACTTTATTGTTGCGAGATTAAAATTGATGCTATAACTGTGAAGTTTTCATTTTTCATCAGCTATGTTGCTTGACTGAATCCAAAATTAAAAGCAAGAAATTAGAAGACAATCATGCTGGTATCTTATTTCCGGTTTAACATTGGCATTTGGGAGAGCAAACATTCCCGTGAGAAAGCAGCAAGAGAAGAAAAATCCACGAAATGAACTAAAATAAGCGCCCGAGCGGTTATTGAAGGTCCGGCGCTTATTTGCAAAAATTCAGCGGACCCCCAGGTGCTTAATACAGGCGGGCCGGTATTTCAGGTCCGGCGCTAAATACCGTATTTACGGTATATCCCTAGCATTTAAATGCTAAATATAACCGATTAAAATTTTTACTTACTATGAGATTAGCCCAGAAAGTAATGCACCACAATATTTTTTCCCGTCCCCAACAATGGTACAAATGTGAAACTTGAGATGTGCATTCTTTGAAGTTTCCGTTTCTTCCGACAAATAGCGTACATGCAGCAATGGAACAACATGGTGTCTGTATGTGATGTATGTTACAAGCAGCATGTCGTCATTGAATTTCTCACTGCGGACCAAGAAACGGTTGGAAACATTCACAAAGTTTTATGTGCACGTTATGGAGCATCAGCAGTCAACATACGGTTAGTTACATGGCACAGAGGGCGAGGCCATCAGAAAGTGGTTCGGCAGAGCTCCAAGATTTCATTCGCCAGGACTGATGCAGAACGACTCCGTAGTTGGCACTGGAGCTGTCAATCAGCAAAGGAAGTGTGGGTGAAATCATCCGTGCTGTTGATTACACAAAAACGTGTTCTCGGTGGGTTCCACGCTGTCTTACAGAGGAACACAAAGCTCCGAGAAAAAACATTTCTTCTGAGTTGCAGCAATGTTTTGAAGCTGAGGGGGAAGCGTTCTTGTTCCGGATTGTGACAGCTGATGAAACCTGGATGCACCATTTTGAGCCCAAAACAAAACGACAATCAATGGAATGGCATCATCCGCACTCTCCACAGAAGAAAAATTTCAAAGCAACTGCTTCTGCTGGTAAGGTCATGATCACTGTGTTTAGGGACTGTGATGGTGTCATACTCATTGATGTGATGGCAAGAGGTAACACCATTATTTCTGAGGCATATGTGAACACATTAACCAAACTCAAGAGTGATTCACACAGTGAAGAAATGACTGTGTGAACAGAACAAGGACTGGTACCGACAGGGCATAGAACTGGTGTCTCGCTGGAGGAAGGCCATAGAACGGGACAGAGATTATGTGGAAAAATAGGGAGTGTAGAAGAAACATCATTCTTTCGTGTGTATAAGCTTCACTCTGTTCAATAAATAATTGTGGTGCATTACTTTCTGGGCTATCCTCGTATTATTTACTCTTCATATTTTAAAAATTTAACATCACTTGCCATGTCTTTTCAAAACTTAACGCATACGCTGACACCTTTTCAGAACTATTTCTTATCATGGCTGCCACGTCTTCGCTATTCAAATCGCACGCCTTCAACAAGTCGAATCAAGCAATAGTTGTAAATGTTTAAGTAAGAATGTGTGAACAATATCCAAATAATTCTATAGCAAGCAATTGTCCTGTCTCTAAAGTAAGTTTTCTTATACTTACCCCTTCTTCCTTAATTACTCCGTGCATTGACACATTGACCTTGCACTGTACTTGCCCTTTCATTGCAAGGTTAACATGTCCTTGACATTTATTAAATAAAAAATTCTATTACAAAATCTGCCAATAGGTGGCACTGTAATACACATAAACATACAGCTCTAGATTAGAAAAGTACGGCAAACCTTTTCCACGCCAAACGCAGCTGCTGATTGGTATAACAACGGTCATGCGAGTTTGTCAGCCACTGTTGGCCCAAACACAGCGATAGATACCATTGAAACGCATGTGGAAGATGCAATTTAGATTAAATTTTTAATAAAATATTCATTGACTGATCCAAAATTTTAATCCGAACAAGCAAAATTTCAGGAACCTTCAATCTATGCTCCTTGGAAGTTAATAAATTCATTAAAATATCCGAAGTAGTAACAACTTCGCCATATGTTAAAGAAATGTTGCATTGTGCAATTCTCAGATGACCAGAATATACAATTTTTTTTTAATATAGTTTTTTTTAAGAAAATACAATTCAATTAAAAGGTTAAACTGTCTGTAAAATGCGGAGATAGGAGCATTAAAAAACTTGAAATAAAACGTTCATGTTCTTTTTTATCTTATTTTAGTGAAGTCAATTGCCACTCATCATAAACCTTGAATGTAACGTATGAAATTGAATTAACAAATATTCAGTTGAAAAAAAAAAAATATAGAAAATTTTAACTATAAATTTTTGGTAGATTTTTTAAGTCAATACTATAAACCTCATAAATAAATGAGGTGAAAATAAACTAAAAACAAAATCTGGTATCATTAAATTACCTCAATGCAGAAAAAAAATAATTGAAAACAAAATTTAAAGGAAAATCAATATTTCGAGATGATAATAATAGGAAATTTTTTTTTTTTTTTTTTTTTAAATGCATTTCAGCCGAATTTTAGAGGAAGCATAAGTCAGTTGGGCTGACTGGGCCAACAATGGTGGATTTAGTGACAGACGACAAAGTTTGCTGTACTTTCCTAATCTAGAGCTTTACATAAACATATCTCATATGCTTTATCAATGTGAAATAACATAATAAAGCACACTGCATACGACGGAATTCCTTTTACAGCTATAACGGCGTTCTGCTGGTGCTGATAGGATAATTTTACCAATAGCGCTCTTTCAGGCAACGTAGGCATGATGTGCAGAATCCGCAGTCTTTTTATCTGAAGAACAAGCTAATAGACGTGCGCTGTAACACACATAATGTTTCACATTTTCCATATATGCAAAGAAATAGCATTTGTGTTAAGAGCGCCATCTATTGATGAATATCTTTGTACTAAAATTTTTTATTTAATAAATGTCCAGCGCACCATTTGAATTATCTGTAGTTCAAATTTATCTCATTAGGACCCATAGGACACATTCTACAGCCCTCTGATGTGGGAAACTTATTTCTTGCTAACCCTGTACAAGGTGCAATAATTACTTAATCTTTGTGCGAGTTAAATGTCATCCCCAAAAGTTACAAACTTTATAAAAATAATTAAAATGTAGATAAATAAACTTTTTTTTTTAATGCTCATTTATCACTGTGGAATATGGGAGGAATTCAAGATGAAAACATCACAATGACAACAAAAACCACATGACTTTGACATTGGAATGAGCAAGGCATACGATGCATTTTACCGTTTTTTTGCGCTCTGAGAGTGAAATCACATTATATTAGATGCTATTCAAATAAATAGCTATAATTAATTTGAACAGACCTAGCTATATAAATAGCTATAAGCGTGCTATTCTAAATGGTCTGGAAAACTTTTTGAACAGACCTAGCACTAAATCAAAAAGTTTATTACCTTTGAGTAATCCTTTGATGCAAAAAATATATACACTCCAGCCATCCTAAAGGGCAGTACACATTCAGCGATTTCACATCGAATTCGCTGTATCTGGCGCATTGGACGCGATTTTAGTTAGTTTCAGATTCAGCAAATTCACGGCAGAAAGCGGGTTAGAACCGACAAGGGCGCGGCAGAAGCCGCTCCTAATGCGCAGCCAATCAGTTACGAGTGAGCATCTCTCCAGTCCTAGAATCCTTAGCAACTGTTTCTAACCCACTTCCGTCGTATTGAAATTCGCCGATAGCGTGTCTTTTGTACACGTGTGCTTCGTTTTCTGTCATTTTTCCTAATAAAAAATATATACATGTACACGATGCCAAGAAAGCCTTGTTATCACAATATGTATACACAATGTCTAGAAAGCAACGGAGTCTAGATGAAAGAACGAGTCATCGAACATCCAATCAGAGCGGAGTTCGCCTAGCTGGGGGTGATGGGGAGGATACAGGCTGAAAGCAGAGAAGGAAGTTCGCCTAGCTCCCCGCTTCGTTCCCGCTGAATGTGAAATGGCTCTGCATTTTAATACGCGTGGCTTTGTGACGCTTAGAAAACACCTGGATTCAGGAAAACGCTTCACTCCGCGAAGTTGCTGAATGTGAACCGCCCTTAAGAAGAACAGTCAAAGTCAATTGAATCAGCAAATAACTCGAGAACTGCCCAGCTGAATTCAACCAAATTTTGACATCATTTCAGAGCTAGCCATTTATCAAATCCTTCAAAATTTCAAGTACCTAATTTAACAATTCCGAGTAATCGACTCGTTTACGTGAAAAGAATAAACATAAAAGATTAATAACCTAAATTATTTAACAACCTTAATGAACAAATACTTACTTTTTCACTAACATCACAATCAGTACTAGAACTTTCTGTAGTTGTAGATGACGCATCATCTTCAATCGAATCGTGAGTTTTGCTTTTTGTCATTTTTGTATCCGATATATCGGCTTTAGAGTTAGATTTTAACTTGGATTTTGTTTTTGCTCGAGTTAGTTTTTCATTAGAGAAATCTTGGTCAACATAGCTGCCTTGTTTATTTTCTTTATTATTATTATTATTGTTGTTGTTGTTGTTGTTGTTATTATTATTATTATTATTATAAATATTATTTAATTTATTGTTCACAGAGTCAGAAGTTTTTTTAATAATATCTTGAGATGTGTGAAAAAAATGCGGCCAACCTCGTCTTATCTGGTTTTTATCAATAAAAGTGCTTCCATTTTCACCAGAATCATTTCCTGGCGATCGTTTGGTTCTTTTTTTATTCATTATTTTATAAGTCGTGGAATGTTTAACTTCACTCTCCATATCCTTTGCATGCAAAGTGTTGTTATTACAAATGTCTTTTTCCTTGCACAAATGTCTATCAATGGCAGGCTTACCATTGCCTGACCAATTGTTCAGTCTTTTATTATTAAATAAATGAGGGGAAATGGTAAGGATGGTTGTACAGGTGCTGGATTGTGAGGTATTACGTTGCTTTTTGGTTGTGTTATGATGCTCGTTAACTTGATTCACATCAGAATTGTTTTTGGTTTCTTCGCTGGTGACTGGTAAATTCTTCAAATCGAGAACTTTGTTCTTTTCGTATTCTTCAGCAGTTGGAAACAGTGAAGTAACAACAGGAAGAAGGTTATAAGAAATGATTCGATTGCCTTCTACGTAGGCAGTCAGGATGACACAGATCATGATAGTGACCAACATAAATAAGAGTATAAGCATCAAGGATTTTTCCCACTTGGGCCGAGGAATAACGTTTGTGCACTTGAGAAGCAGGTGAGGAGGGATTGTAGCAACGAGTGAATAATTTAAAATGACTCCAATTGGGCTCAAGCTGGTGAAAATATTGAGTGTTCGGTGCACTCGACTCATAGTAAAATCTGGAGTAAAACTGAAAGAAAGAAAAAAAAAAAATAAGTCTTTTAATTCTATATCACAAAATAAGATACCCATTACTGAAATCCCGAAAACAGTAGTCATTAAAAAAAAAAAGAAAACTATATGGATAAAAGTATCCAGACACCCCTAAAGAAGTAGGCCTAGCTGTTAACAATATAAGAGGTTGTCATACTGCCTTCTGCGCATGCGTGTTTAGAGTTGGTACAACTGCGTTCACACGTGCGAAATTTGATCCCAATTGCATCATTTGCCTTCCGGCTATTACAGTGTAAACATATCCGCTCTTGTAGCAGTTTGCACCAAGGAGGAACAATGAGCACACAGTTCTCCTCACTGTTCATACCATGAACAACTTGAATTTTGAGGTACTGGAACACCCTCCCTACCTAGTCCAGATCTTGCTCTCTCAGACTTTCATCTGTTTGGGCCATTCAAGGATGCTTTGCTAGGTTGTCGATTTTTCCACAGGTTTTCCCACTGCCAAAGCATCCCTGAGCAGCCCAAACGGATGAAAGCATGAGGGAGCAAGTTCTGGGCTGTAGGAAAGGTGTTCCAATATATCAAAATTCAACCTGCTGATGGTTTAAACGGTGCGGAGAGCCATGTGCTTGTTGTTCCTCCTCGGTGCAAACTGTTAAAGGAACAGACATGTTTACACCGTAATAGCCGTAAGGCAAATGACGCGATCGGGATCAAATTTCCCAGGTAACCGCAGTTGTACCAACTCTAAGTACGCATGCGCAGAAGGTAGTATGATAACGGCGACAGTGAAGATAATTTTTGACTCGTCCTTATAAAAGCACTGGTCATGAATTGGGAGCTCACGTACGTGCATTAGACAGACATAAGTACGAGGGGCACTCTAAAAGTTTTTAGCCAGGAACACAGAAAGCATCAGACCAAATTGTTTTGCTTTCTCCATGTGTTTCACTCCATCATATGGTCGCCACATTGCATTCTTTTCGCTTGACACAATTCTAAAGGCCTTTATCGCTAATCTTTTGTAGTTAATATATTGATTGTGAGTGCATGGAAGTGAATTTCTCTGTGCAATTAATTGCAATGACACCAACCAATGCACAAGTGACGAAACTTGGCTCTATCATTATGACCCCAAATCTAAGGAACAATCCAAACAGTGGCCCCCCAATGAGCAAGGACCACCACAGAAATGCAAATGTTCTCAGAGTGCTGGCAAAGTGACGGTGGCAACTTTCTTCTGTTCCAATGGCCATGTGTGCATCACTGTGCTTGAAAACAAAAAGACTGTTACAGCAGAGTGGTATGTGACATCTTGCGTGCCTAAATGCATCTGGATTTGGTGGATACCTGGCTAAGGCTTCATTTCAGACTGTGCCAACTGTCAAATTCATAATGGTGTGGGAACGTTCTTGTGGTTAGGCCTGGGTCCCTTAGTTCCCGAGGATGGAAAAAAAACAAAACTCTGCAATGTATCTTTACATTCTGGATAACATACACTCCCAGCTCTCTGGCAACTATTGGGTGAAAGCCTGTTTCTGTTCCAACAGGACAAATGTTCCGTCCATGCATTGACTGAAACTTCTACAGATTGATAGCCTATTAAAATAATTTCAATAAGCATCTGGAAAGACTTAACTTTGATTTTTATTGTAATCACCTTCACAATCATTTCCAGTCAAACCAGCAGAACGTAGATTCATGAATGCCCCTGATTATGAACAATTCAGTTCAGGAACAACAATTTTATTTTGGCTTACACACCAATATGTCAGTTCACAAACTTGCCATTCCGCATACACAATTAAATCCATGAACCCAGGTTCCACTGTAAGTCTGGAAACGCATACTTTCGCCAATAGGTGGCTCTGAAAGTTCACAACATCACTCGCTCTGAGTCATTTTCACGAGACAAAGGTCACATACAAGAGGCAGTCATAAAGTCATTGCAATCAGCTGGAAGACTGAGATGGGGGTGGCGCTGCACAGTGGTAGCATCAGTCCTTCTCCACATATGTTAATAACCACCATTATTACAGGGTGTGTACGCTTTGTGAAAAACAAAATTCAAGTACTTTCAAGATCCTACCAGGAAAAATGATGATAAAATTCAAGGACTATAATCACACTTTAATGGTAAATGAAAACACATTTTAATAACATTATATAAAGATATTTATGGAACATTCAGATTTTTTCATTACAAAATCCTAGGAAAAAAATTAGTAAATTTAAAATTGTTTTATTCATAAGTGTATATGTTCATAAAGAAAAAAATGTAGGCTACCTTCATTTAGTCGTTTTTAGTAAATCATATCGAGTTGTTATTTCAAGATCCAATTCTTTTATTAATCCCATTTCCTCATCTGCCGATTTTCTGAAACTACTGGATTTGACAATAAAATCAAAATTTCTTTCGGTTTCTGCCCTTTGTGCCATTTCATCCGCAGATTTTAATAATACTGCCACATCTTTTTCAATACTTTTTTTTTTCTTTTTCATTTGATCTAAATCATCTTGGATTGCCTTTCTTTTTTTGACTACTGAAACATGTTTTTCCTCTTTTGATTTCATTTGTAAATAAGCCATATATTTTTATCTGGCACTTCCAACACTTAATAGCAGGGATTTTTGTCTGGCAATCCCACCAACATATGAAATGGGATCATATATAATCCTTTGAGATGTAATAGAATTTTCCTGCATATTTACAATAATAAGTTCCTTATTTATCGAATAACCTCTTTCCACAGATGCTTGTCCATGTGATAAAAGTAATAGAGACTGAATAATATTCCACAACTGTTTGAAGGATGGATTTGAAGACATATATTCATTAAACAATACATCAATTCTTGATGCCTCTTCAGGTGAATCAAAATTTATGAAACCTGAGTTTATTTTTGCTACATCAGTTACAAATTCTTGGAATTGCCATAACACAGTCACACTCTTCAGGCTGGAGGCGATGCGCATCTACAAGAAGTGTTAAAATTGATTTGAAATCTTTCACACACGAATGTCCATTTGTGGCCATTAATTGGGGGTCTAAACACTTCAGGTGACGAACAAGAGAATACTGTATGGGGTTTTTAACTAGTAGTTTTGAAAGTAGTTCTTGTAAAAATATTCTGCATTGTATTCGGAAATCCATAACTTGCTGCTCACTAACATTCTTTGATATCAAAATCTTTGTTATTGTTTCTGCTTGAAAACCAATATCAATTCTTTTGTAATGGCAACACACATTGCTATCATTGAAACCTAAGTTAAAGAGCTGTATAATTGAAGATGCTTCATCCATTACAGTCTTCTTAATAAAGCTATTCATTAAGCTTCTAATAATTTTCTCCATATCCTTAACCCAGAAATGGAAGCAATGGTTTATTTACCTGAGATCCTTTTAAAAATGGCACTAGCTGTTTAGCAACTGAATTAAAAAAGTACAACTTTGGTATGGTAAAAGAATCTTGTAAGAATTTGTGTATTACATCAAAGGAAGCAGTGCTAGGATTTTTAAATACTTTTTTGCTAATTTCATTATCGTGTTTTTCAAAATATGATCAAAGTTCAATAGCTCTCTCACAAGCAGGTGAATTTTCCAGCCATCTGTGTGGACAAAATTTGAGTGGCATTTTTGGTGCACCTATTTTATCTACGGAATCTTCTCTTCTTGCAAGAGAATCTTTGAATAATCTGTACATGCTTGTAAGAAGTTTTTCAATTCCCCATCCACTAGCCATGGATCCATGTCTAAATGAATTGTTCATTATACGGAGGCCACAACTACCAACATTTAAAAGTGACACATTAAAATCAGAAGAAATCGAAGCTTGAAACGAACCAAAAAATTTCCAGTTCACATTTGGCCCATCCATTGATAATTGAAGAATATTTTTTGTTGGCAGGCATTCAATACATTGTCGAAATAGTTCCATCATTTTATCTGCTGTTGCATGTCCCAAGAAGACAGAACTAAAATATCTTGTTTGGATTTTACCATCTTCCCTTAATCTAACGTGAACATCCATTTATTTTGTTTGAGTAAATTTGTTTAAACTCTCATCAAATAAAATTACAAAATGTTTATTTTCACGTTTAATATTACTAACAAGAAGGGATTTAAAATAAGGAGCCAAGCCAAAGCAACAGACGTAGGCACATTTTTTTTCTCCACGGGAGAAATTTTCTGCTATCACACTGTCCAGAAACATGAGTTTAAATAATATATCGTTACCAGCACATGAACGATAGGAATAATGACTTTTAACTACCTTTAATGCCTAAAGTGTTTCGGATTTGATCGTCGCATTTTTCTCCCGAGGAATTCGCAACGTTGAAGATGATGAGACGGAAGTTGTTGGCATATCTTTACTAGATTTATCCACTAGCAGCTGATCAAGCGTATTGTTTTTATCGCGTTTTTCGAAGAGCGAACGATGTTTTTTTACCTTTCATATGGCTCCTTAATGCAGATTCACCCATACTGGAAATATCCACGTTCTTCAAGCATAAAATACATTTTGCAATGTGACGATTATTAATATCTTTTGATATCCAACTTGCATAGACAGGATTTTTAAGCCGAAGTTCGCTGAATGAACCTTTACCCATATTTCGAATGAAAAATTTTTTTTATTAGCGTGCCTTGAATTATTAGTGAATCCAGCAAACAGAAAACGAAAGTAATACAGAAGCGTTAGCGACTACAACGACAATTTTATGAAACGGTGAATTAAAGAATGAACTACAAATGGTCGGTTTTCAAGGATTTTCCAGGTTCATCTAGGAAAACCTTCATTTTTCCCGAATATTTAAGGCCTTGAAAAAAAATTATGAAATTCAAGTATTTTCAAGGTTTTCAAGGCCGCATACGCACCCTGTTATTATTAGAAAGTTAAAAACATCAAAGAACTTCAGTTGTAACTATTGAGGATGTCCAAATTGGGCAAAAGCTAACTTGAGTAAATAAAAGAATATTGTATTGTACAAATGGACGTAACGATAACAATTTATTATTGCACAAGCATAATACAACGTGAGGAAAGAGAATGAATTTATATGTGAACTCTGTTTTATCTCACTTCACTCCGTAACTATGTGCACCGATAATGGTGAAATACCAAAATACATTAGGGTTTAAAAATTTACCATAATGCATCTTTAATTTCGGTTCATTATCTTCCCTCGTTGTCTTTACCGTGACACTTATCACTAAAAATGCAGCAATTTTAATTTGACTATACTTACGCAATATGGATCTTTTTACTGCTATTCACGGGCAATTCAAAACCATGGCAATTTAAAATTTTAAATCCATATCCTTCGCATGGGCTCTCGTTAATGGAAAATCCTTTAATGTAAATCGGCAATTCACCAATGTTTCTTGCCATAAACGTTCGTCTAACCGTAAAATTTGGTGGCAACTCATCTGTTATCTTTGTTCCTATAAAGGACACATGGGATAAACATGGAACATTTTAAACGAAGTTGTATCTAATATACATTACACCACATTCATTCAATTTTTTTTCTCAATTTCCTAAAATTGCATACAATAATCTGATAATAAAACCAGAACAAATTTAAAATTTTAATAGGCAAAGTCTAACATCCTGAGTCGCTGTTAAGAAAACCTGGGATATTGCTTACCCTTAGCACTAAGATCCCAGGTTTACCCAGCAGCTTTTCAAGATGGCCACCAAGCTGTCTGCTCAGATTCAAGTTAAAAGGGTTCGACTGTATTAATTTTTGGGGACAAAGAAATTGACACCATATATATTCAATAAACAGTATTATACACTCAACCCTGTTAACTCGAATCCCCAGTTACAGGTCTAAGAGTTAATCAACAAATTGAAAACAAGGCTACATCACAACTACAAACACGAAATGATACTCACAATGCATCTATAAAGTCCATTATTTTTAATGAGAACTGTATACAATTACAGTACAGGCCCGGAAAAAAACAGTTTCTTCAAACGTGAAATCAGCTCCAACCCGGTTTTGGCATAGCTTCCGAATCTATTTCCGGTTTGCAAACACTTTCAAAAAGCACCTCTTCACGATTTTTGGCCATTTATTTTTCATCTGACGACATTTATGATAAATTTTTACCCGTTTTACGCTCAAAACTTTTCCGTCATCGTTTACTATATTGAAAAATTCTCCCACTGAATGCTGGCAACCAACAAGACCATACAGGTGGCGAATGTCATCTTGGGAGTACATCTGCCCAGGCCTGGTGAACCTGCTGTGACAGTTCATGGATATTGCGGGGTGATCTAAATGACATCCCACCACTGGACCGTCGTACACGTGCTCAATTAGCGATAGGCCTGGAGATCTTGCGGGCCATGGCAGGCAGTTGGTATCATGCAGACATGCCATGCTCATGTTTGCCGTGTGCGGTCTGGCGTTTTCCTGCTGAAAGACTGCACCGGGTATTGTGTGCAGAAAGGGCCGCAGTATGGGCTGCAGAATCTCTGTGACATACCGTGCTGCTGTCAGGTTGCCTTGGATGGTGACTAAAGGCGTTCTAATAACGTAGTCGATGGCACCCCAGACAATGATCCCGGGTGTTGGTCCACAACGGCGATACCGATGCATTGTTCATTGGCACGTTCAAATGGTCTGTGCCACACCCGTCCGCATCTATCGTCCGTGTCCAAACAAAAGCGGGATTTGTCGCTGAAGACCACTGGGTGCCATTCCATTCGCCAGCCCACTCGTTCACGACACCATTGCAGTCGTATCGCACAGAGCTCAGGTGTCAAAGGAAGACGCAACAATGGACGCCTAGCAAACATCGTCGCGGCGTTTAACCGGCGTGCTATTGTCGCTATTGACACTGGAGCAGTACCGGGAATAGTGATATTGTCACACAGTTGCCACAGGGTGAAGGTTCTGTCCGCTAGCGCTATTCGCAGTATCCGCCTTCGGTACGAGCTGACGTGCTTCTCCGGGCCCCAGAGCCTGGTCTTCTGGCATGTGTTCCTTCCTCTCACCATTGCCTCCAACATTGGCCTGCAACACATGACAGCAATCCGTCTGGTTGACCACCCAGCCTCCTAGAGGCCAATAATCCGACCTTGTTCAAAGTCCTGCATGAACAGTTGTCGTCGTCGTCGCCACGGCATTGAGACAGGTAGGCGAATTACAGTACTATATGTTCATGAAGCAGTTGCTTCCTCCCTACCGCATGGAACGTCTCGCACAGGTGTCAACTGATGAGCCTATACAGGCACCCAGACACCCCATTAAATATGGATAAGGTTGGATAACTCTTTGTTGGTGGGACAATCTCACTGCAAAGCGGTGTATTTTCGAATGGCTTATAATGTTTTTATAATATCTTTACATTTATAAAAATAAAGATATTTCTTGATCTTCTTATGCGCAGCTGGCCTACTTATTTATACTGCACGTGAGGGTAGTGAGTCGCTCGAGCACTCCCGGATCTAACGTGAAAGTTGATGAAGATTTGAACTTGGTCCGTATTGTATTTATTTTTGAAATATTTCATTGTAGTTTTTGCCTTAAATTTACGAATATCCATTCACTAAAACCAAAAATTTCTCAGAGTTATCCAGGATTTATTAAAAATTTGTTTGAGTTAACAAGTGAAATTTCTATTACGAGGGTTGTACCAAAAGTAAGGTTCCCAATGAGCTACAGCCGCGAGGGAAGGTGCTAGGCTAAATCCAACAACAGTGCCGTGCGCAGTGGTTCCCGCACTCTCGAGCGATTCGCTAAGGTGCTCAGTGTTCGCTTGGCAGCCGTCAGAGATGGAAGTGTTGATCGCCGCTCCCGCCAAGTGCGAGGTTCGAGCAGTAATCCGGTTTCTCCACGCAAGGAAGTTACCGCCCGGCAACAACTGACTGAGGTTTATGGTGAAAAGTGCATGTCCGTTCAGCACGTCCGAAAATGGTGCAGGGCTTTTGCTGAGGGTCGCACGGAAGTTCACGATGAAGAACGGAGTGGAAGACCGCCGGTTTCGGATTCGATTGCCCAGAAGGACAACAGTGAGCTGCTGAAAGATCGGAGGGTCACTGTCCGTGAACTTGTTGAACGCATTCCTGAAGGTTCCCACGGCACACCTTCCTCAACGGATTGGCGGGAGACTTCTTCGACTTAGGAATACAAAAGCTGGAGCACCGTCTTCAAAAGTGTGTCGAAAAAAATGGAGACTATGTTGAAAAATAGACAACAGTGTAAGCTTTTCAACAATGTATAAATTAATAACAATAAACAATGTTTTCTACTTGTAAAAAATATGGGAACCTTACTTTTGGTACAACCCTCGTAATTAAATACTCTGGGGGATGGGACTCTGAGTATCGTTCGAGTTAACTGGGGTTCAATTGTACAGCATGTACTTGTGATAATAGTGTTGTTTCATTGACATGACTGGGCATAAAATCTCAGCAACTGACATCACTGCTTCTGGGTGTTCATTTTTTAATTGCCACACCTCGTATTTATGAACGTATGAGCATACCAGAGAGAAAACATTATGTGTACGTTTTAAAAATTAATGACAATGTAATAAATGGTTAAAACATCACAATAGTGAAAATAAAAATCGCCAACAATTAATACTTACTACTACAGTCCTTTAAGTGCTTTTTCTCAAGCATTTCAAAAAGTAGTGGAGAAGAATTATCAGGATTTTTATTTCCAAATTTCATTTGACCATAGCCACCTTGACCTTGGACAATTACAACATCTAAAATGGTTAAATTATTTCTAAAAGAAATCAAATATTTATTCCATTATACACACAGCAAACTAATTTAAATAATAATTGTCCATCATTAGAACGTTCAAGTGCATAAACTAACGATTTAGCTGGTCCAAAGCATTTATTTGTTCGTTAAAATAACTAATTAAATTAAAAGGGCATTTCAAAAACTTTGTAAATCAACATCAAATTAGGAAGGAAATATGAAAATTTTAAATATTTATTAAATGAATGCAAGTTTTAAAAAAACACTAATTTTACACTTACCCGAAGTTAAAGTAAGGGACTGTCTAATAAGTCCAATCGGTTGTCAACAGGGCATATGGTACGGCCAGAGCAGATTCCCAACCGATTGTTTCCGTGTGCGTATGTGCGTTTGAAAAACCTGGTCATATACTACCCCAAAAAAAGGGACTGTAGAGAGATGAGGCAACAAGGTGAAACTTGTTACATGTATTTGCATCACCAACATCTGCTATTTTCAACACTAGCTATCACACAGCCATTTGTTGGTGGCGCTTACAACTTCTCATAACTGAGGTGGAAGGTTTAAACTAGGCCTTCTTAAAATTTCCGCCGCATAGCATTGTTCATACAGTAGAAATAAACTGCCGGGTATTAATTTTTGAATGCGCTTCATAATTAGGCATCCTTGCTGGCAGAAAAAATTTTTATTAGGCTCTGCATGACCAACCATTCGAATGGTTTGAATTTTGTCTGCTATTTTGATTCCACACGAAGGTAGTGCCGCGATTTGATTACTCCACGATTTTTATAGGCCTAAGGATTTTCGGGTACTACAGTATTCCAAATTAGAGTTATTTCCTTCATTAGTATTTTATCTTGTAACTTTTTGTTTCATGTTTTTTACCTTTCATATGGCTCCTTAATGCAGATTCACCCATACTGGAAATATCCACGTTCTTCAAACATAAAATACATTTTGCAATGTGACGATTATTAATATCTTTTGATATCCAACTTGCATAGACAGGATTTTTAACCTAAAGTTCGTTGAATGAACATTTACCCATATTTCGAATGAAAATTTTTTTTTATTAGCATGCCTTGAATTATTAGTGAATCCAGCAAACAGAAAACGAAAGTAAAACAGAAGCGTTAGCGACTACAGCGACAATTTTATGAAACGGTGAATTAAAGAATGAATTACAAATGGTCGGTTTTCAAGGATTTTCCAGGTTCATCTAAGAAAACCTTCATTTTTCCCGAATATTTAAGGCCTTGAAAAAAAATTTATGAAATTCAAGCATTTTCAAGGTTTTCAAGGACGCGTACACACACTGTCAGACACACACTTCTCCAGCTCTTGGCGCCACATCGTTCCCGGCATCTGCTTCCAGGTTCATTCTACGATGGCAGATGGCCCAGTGGATAAAAGCTGAAGGAATCAGACCTTTCTCTGGAACCAGTTCTTTGAGTTGGGTGTTGTGGCCACCTTTGGTATACGTTTTCCATTTCTTTAAACCGAATAAGTAATTTTATGACCATGAAATTTTCAAGACATTTTGGAACAAGAAGCAGCTGTTACTGAAAAGTCTTCGTGGCAGACTTCAAGAAAGGACGATGTCTCGCCTCCTCCTCCTCCTTTTCTGCTGGGACTCTGTGCCATGGGCAATAAGGGCAACCGGTGCAGTAGAAAAACTAGAGGTTCCCAGACGAACTCACGGGTAGCGGTCTTTGGAGGAAGACAGGTAAGCTTCTTTTAAGAACTTGTTTAACGAAGAACGGTAAACATTTGTGTGTTCTTTAACCCCTATTTGGACAGTGACCCGAACCTATCGACCGATGATGATATTCATCAAGGGAAATCATCTTGGAATGGAAACAGTGTTGAGTGCAAGCAGCTGTGATTGGTGTTTGTTAAATAGGCTTTGGAAGTCAAAAGTTCTCCAAATGAGAATGTTACAGTCAGCAAAATAAACAATGAGCACAGCCACTTTTTAGAGATAAGGACAGCTGGATGTTGCCTTTTGGACAGCATGTTTGTGACTGTCGGATTTATTAGACAGGCCCTCAGTAATATCCTTAAAATTACATAAGCATAAAATTTAAAACCTTTCTGAACTGAAATTCATTTTCCTATCAAAATAAAGTACCGTAAATCTTCTACTATAATGCGACCCCTTGTATAATGCGACTCCACTTTTTCGGCCCAAAAAATCGGCAAAAATCCTATCCTCGTGTATAATGCGACCCCCATTTTTGACTCCTCGCGAGAAATAAAATGTGCAAACTTATACAGAAAAAAAAAAAATCTTTATTTTTAAATAGCCTGGATATTTAATATTCAAAAACCTTCAAAATCTGATTCATCTGTGTCTTCGAACAGGTCTTTCCAACTTCATCGAGGCAGTTTGGACGTTTATAGCCCTACATGAATATGGAAAGCTTTCTCACTTGCACATCGACAAAAAAACACAACAGTACATCAATTTTCTTAATAAAAAGACAAGTAATCTTTATTCAGTTTAATATTTTCACTGCATAAGCTTTCTTGTAGGCTTTGGTTCGAGGCAGTTTGGAAGTAGGCCTATTTAGAAGTATCGATGTTTGGGAGAAGTTATTTTCGATGTTGTTAGATGTTGGCGACGAGAAATTCGAATAAAAAGTGAATTAATTTATTGTATAATGAACTGGACACTGAATATGCAATGTAATTAATGTATAATATATGGTAATGTTATCAGGACAAAATCTCCTCCGGCCGCAGTCGTCGGAGGGCTGATTTTTATCCTCTTATCCTCTTGTATAAGCAAATTTAGATGCTTTTTTAAGCCAAAAAAATTCGTATTATAGAAGATTTACGGTATCAGCACCTTAATAAAATGTTCCCGATAATCATGAAAATACTTGACATATAATTCATTTAACCATGGTAATTTAATCTTATATTTTTATTACTAATAATAAAAGAGAAAATGAAGTCACCTTATCAAAATTAATGACGACTGAAAAGATTCATCTTTTGGAGAGAACCCAATGCGAAAATTGACTCGCATACCGGGAGTAAGGAGAAGAGCAATGGAACTATTGAGTGGCTGAACATGGAAGAACTCTTTTATACTTTGTCTGTAGCTGGAAACCAGATTGACAGGGTTAGAATTATACTCCTCGGTATCTTGAAGAGTGAAAACATCTTTTAGATCGCTATTAAACGTTTCTGCAATTTGCTCAGATAATCTGGAAAAAAAATTAATAGCACAGCCTAACATCAAACAATGAATTAATCAACTACTAATTACATCATTACCAAAAACCCAATTAAAACCATTAAATAAGTTGCAGTATAAGTGTACCATAGAAACATCAAGCTAACACCCTAGCACTTACTTTGGTTGAAAAACTTTAAATATTGCACCTGGTGCAGAGTACATTGATAAAGTTAAAACTTGGGCTATTATAGGCAATCCAGATGGGTTTTCCAAAGCAAATTCTCGAATCTAAAAAACATGAGGAAAAAATAAGAATAAACAACTGAAAACATTTTCAAAGTTTTAAACACCTTTGAATGTTTGCTTTGCATTTTCAAAAAAAAATCTTTTGTCATTTTTATCGAGGAAAAAAATTGGATAGACTTGGTTACAAATAGGAAGAATAATACCAATTTAATAATCTTCGCCAAATAGGATAAACAACATTGGCAAAAACAGAAGTGGCGCCATTCCTGAGGGTAAAAAGTAGGCCAACACAACGGGCCAACCCGAGACCATCCACTAGCCGTAGTCCCGATGTCCTCCACAAAGTTCAGGCTCTCGTAACCGGAACTAACCTACCAACACAATGGGCCATTGCACAGAAGGTAGGGACATCCGTGTACAGGATAAACCCAATTACCAATAATAATTTACAACTGGAGAAGTGACAAAAGCCGAGCCATTTTTTTACTATCCAAGGGGTTCTAAGGACTTCAAAAGATTTCATGATTGTGGCAGGATACAGCTACAATTGCAGGTTAAAGTTTACACATAGTTTAAAGTCAACACCATGTACTATCACACAAATGTTCTCACGCCCATATTTATCCGTGACATCTATATGGTACAGAGGTAAACAAGGTTTGGTTGCATCAAGACAAGGCCTGAACTTGAACTCGCCTGTTCCTGGAAAGTATGTGAGAAGATACAGTGGAACCTTGGTTCACGAACAATTCTGTTTACAAACAACAGTTTTTGTTTCGGTTTACGCACCAAATTTCGGTTCACAAACTGGTGACGTTGCTAACTTGCCATTGTAAGCATGCACAGATAGATAGTATCACTTTGTATTCATGTGAATATTGCTTGGAATATTGTGAATGTATCTTCAATGTTATTCTTAAATAACTGTACCTCACCCTTATTAAAATTAATAGAAAAAAATCCATGTTTGATGAGTGTATTAACATTGATTTGAATGGGGAAAGTTGTCTCGGTTCACGAACAGACTCTTGGAATGGATTAAGTTCATGAACAGAGAATCCACGATACTGGAATCCGCTCCATTCTCATCAAGTTGCCAGTCGCATCACCTATGTATTTTTGTGGCTTTGGCCTATGTAAATGGGACCTCAGAAAAAAACAACTATAAACAGTGGAAGGTCTTTGGAAAGCGTGTCAACAGGAGTGGTTACAAATTGATCTTGGTATTCTGCGCTCCAGCCTGCTCCGATCCTTTCTGGCCCTCTGTAACGTGTTACCCTAACAACCCTCTGTATTAAGGTCGTCAACTTTTTTCTCAGGCCTAATTACAGATCTAAAATTAAGGAAGGAAAAATTGTATATATAAAGAAAATCTATTTACTGAAGTATTTCCTATTTGCGTCAGAGGAAATTTAATTTTTTGTTTATTCGCTAAATGAGGCCACTGGAGATGAGCCTCTCCTTTCAAATGAAATCCTTTCAGTTTGCTTGTATCCATTTGAAAAGTGATGTTTAGCCTTAAACACAAAAAATAAAATAAAAAGACAATATGTGACAATGAATAAACAATTTCTCTCAAAGAGTTATTAAACGTAAAACTTAATACATACCGATTTCTACCCTCTTCTTGGATTTGTTCCCATCGTCTCCAAAACATTACAAATAGGTCTGAATCAATATCTCCTACACTAGACGGTACAGAAAGTCCAGAAAGCCACTTTTGGCCAGCTAAAATAAAAATAAATCTATATTCAAGGGAACAAATTTGAATAAACAAAACAAAAATAAATAAATAAATTATTAAAACAGTTCATGATGTGATGGCAGTTCCAGATAGGACACAACTTCTGTTCGCAACTCAGCTCGCGTGCCACCTATCTCCACGGAAGGTGAACCAACACATTAATTATTCCTTGCGCACTCGCCAGTATTAAGGCGGGTTTTCAAAGATGCATCTCTGCGTGTTCGTGCGTATACATTGCATGCGTCTGTATCCGTTCACGCAAGCCCCGTTTTCATAGCCACTTTGTGCGATTATGCATTTTATTAGAAAATAGATAAAATGCTTGAAAATATCGACATAGATATTCTGTTATTGGCATTATATTGGAGATATAAAAGAAGACGAAGAAGCAAAAGACGACGGTGGATTGGCCCTTTACTTCAAAATCGAACGAATAAGGGCGAGTTTAGAAATCTACTATTTAAAGCGAGACTCCTTTAAAAATTACCTTGGGATATCTCCTGAGGTGTATGTCGAGTTGCTGCAAATTGTGGAGCACAGATTGTACAGATTTAATATTCCGTGTCTTTATATCGAAAAATTTTTGAATCATAAAGAACTGGATATGTTTGTACTTCTAGAATTACATCTGTAGAAGCTCGTCTTCGCACATTTGTTGTTCGGGAGTCACCATTTTCAAGAAACGATTGAAAGCTGTATGATTGGTGGATTTTGTCGTGTGATCTGTTTAACGCATCCGTACGGATTGAAAAGTTGACTCTGAGGGATGTGTGACGAGATCTGATTGGTTGACCTTCAAACGCATACGTACACATATGCACGCACACGCAGACAACGCGTCTTTGAAAACCCGCCTTAACCGGTGAACAACTTCGAAAATGGAGAAAACATTTTAAGTTGATTTCTATTGCCTTGTGTTCACAGATATTACTTGCTTTCTTTTCAACACAATAACGACAGTATTGTTTATCAAATATATTTTTAAATCTTATCAAACAAACTATAATTTTAGGAAAGCTGCTATTTCTTTTCCCATGTTAAAAGAAAGCAGCAGAAATGAAATGAAAAAATATTAAACTGCAAATTGAGAAAAACTTGTTTATAATTACCAGGTGAAGAAATATCAAGTCCTGTATAACAGGCATCTGAACATTCCCGTGTAGGTGCAAAGAAAATTTTCCCAATCTACAAAAGTAATGCATTATTCAAATAAAAGACAGCTCTAAAATATAACATAAATATCAAATTCAATTATCTGAAAAATGAAGATCTGCTCGAAAAGCTTCCTCGTCATAAGCAGTGTGTATCTCATTTTTTTATTAGTTACAAATGATAGAGTAATAATTTGGAGAGATTCTTACAGAACTCTTTAGTCCTGGTTTCAGGTGTGCTTCTCCAGCTTTTAAAGAATCAAAATAAAATCTTTCATCAGGAGGCACAGGTTCAATAGATGTGACTGATAACGCATGTGAAAAGTTGCTGTACACTCTCAGAGAAGCCCATGATACTTTTCCCTGTACAAAAAAAAAAAAACAAATTCATAAAGATAACAATATTCGTTTACAATATACTGCATTTCCCAGACAATAAGATGCACTTCCCCCCCCCCCCCAAGAATTTTGGCCCATGCAAGGTCCTGCAACTAATATAGCAAATGCCATGTATAAGGGTCGTACAAATGAAAAAGAAAATTTAAATTTGTGAGCGGGGGGGAGGGGGAAACAACGTGTTGGATCGAAGTCTTTGTTTTCAACAATTGCGAAACCCCACGTGAAAATTGAACAATAGGTTGCAAGTGTTGCATCACGTGAGAAAGAACGATAGCTCGCGCTTCGAAGCTCTGTGAGTGATCGCTTCGTCCAAACAACACAATGGAGTCAACGCAACAGGAACAGAGAGCAGTAATTCGTTTTTTTGACATGTGAAGGAGTTTCAGTTTCTGAAATTCATCGCCGTATGCAGAATGTCTATGGAAACGACTGCCTAACCTTCACTTGTGTTTGGGCATCGAGCAAGAGGTTTTCGGAGGGACGGTCATCATGGCAAGATGATCAACAAGCAAACCGTGCCATCATGGATGATTCCAAAGCCAAAATTGACGCAGTCTTAAAGGAAAACAGAAGAATGACAATCGATGTCATGGCTGCTAAAACTGGCCTTAGTCGTGGAACTGTTCACTCCATTATCAGGAACCATCTGCACTACAGAAAAATCTGTGCACAATGGGTCCCGCATCATGTTACGTCAGAACAATTTGGAGTTTGAATGTCCATGTCCCTGCAACATTTGACTCACTATGAACAGGAAGGAGAGAGTTTTCTCGACAGAATCATTACATGGGATGAAACCTGGTGCTTTCATTTCCAGCCCGAAAGCAAATGTCAAAGTCGTCAATGGAAGCATTATGGGTCACCACCACCGTAAAAAATCAAAAGCAATCGCAAACAGCACGGGGAAGGTGATGTTGACAGTGTTTTTTGATGGCAAAGGCCCGATTTTACTGGACTTCCTTGAAAAAGGCACCACAGTTAATGCAGCATGATATGGGGAAACATTGAAGGCACTATGCGCAGCTATCAAATGCAAGCGTCCTGGACTCATTAATCGTTACTGCTAAACGAAAGTTAACAATAAAGTTAATCATTCATTATTAATCACATTTATTCAGAAATTGTGGTAAGTAAATTGTAGAATTGAGTAAATTTTATTTACTGTGACTTATATAATTGACATATATATTGTTTTTCATGATTTTTCTTGAATTTTCGCTAGTGCAACCTATATAAAGGAGCGACTTAAAGTCTGGAAAATACGGTAACAAAATTTCTATTATGTTACACAGTCAAATCTCGAACTCTCAAAAATTTTATTCCCTACATTTTCACTATTAATTGAATGTAATTTTCCCTCATTATCTCAGAATATTTTCTTGGAAAAACCTCGCTATGTCGAATTTTGACTTCATGTGACAGTAAAATACAGAGGGTTGCCCCAGTTAAGCTCGATTGAATTTGGGTGTCATTTTTTACGATGAAAAAACCCTTCCTCCACCATCTATTGTGGTCTATGTGATGGTCCCGGTTATAGACTACCGCCCTGCATCGCAGTTTCCATCGCTCAGCACCGGACGTGGAATGTTAGCCCACAGCTCCTGACACACTTTCCACAGGCCTTCAACAGTGGTGGGGCACCTGGAAGCAAGACCTCGTTTCAAGAGACCAAAGCCGCAGAAATCCATTGGTGAGGCATCCGGCGACTTCACAGGGACAGCACTAAAAAGGCATGACACGTTTGGTGACTAAAATAAAATAAAAGGGACTAAAAGGCGT
Organism: Rhysida immarginata; assembly: GCA_023313115.1. Lineage (NCBI taxonomy): Eukaryota > Metazoa > Arthropoda > Chilopoda > Scolopendromorpha > Scolopendridae > Rhysida > Rhysida immarginata. The sequence continues at coordinate 881,317 of JAHWFO010005168.1, read as the reverse complement.
TGGAGAACCTCTCTCCCTGATGTGCCCTTCTCTCAATACGTGTCCTCTTGCTTTATGACGCCGTTCTAATGCTAGGTTGTTGTGGATGATGCGCCAGACGGTGCCTTTGGATGTCCCTACATGGCTGGCAATGCTTCTTTGGTGACTGCTGCCTTGACACGTTTTATGGGCTGCGCTGCGACTGGGCTGCATTCGCTTCCGGGTCAGTTTTTTTGAAGCTTGGGCTTCAGGTAGGAATCCATTTTTGTGTAGTTGGATAATACAACCCACACACAACTTGCTGATGGCAGACCCTTTATTAATATGCTTCCACTATCATTGACTGACTGTACCTGGCATTGGAAAGTCTAATGATGTACCCTTGCCATAAATCCGCAATTTCAGACGCCATTCTTGAATATATTGAAATTCTATGTATTCATAGACTCAAACCGCAAACGCACTGAACATGCAGGTGAGTTTAAATGTCTTCTCACCCACAGAAATGGGAGTGGCCCAAAGTAGACCGAGCTTAACTGGGTCAACCCTTCGTACAAAGCATTTAGATACAGTAGAGAGTTAAGATTTTTTCATTACGAGAAACGTACGTACGAAAACGAAGAAATTTGATGTCACTTCCGTTAAAGTTAGATGATTCTCGTACGAAAAAAATGCACCTAAAAATTTTTCTATCTCCTTGGCAAGTCTCTGTTGGATAAGAGATGTTTGAGCATGCGCAGTTTGTCCGTTTCTGATGTTAGTGGTACCACTTAAACGTACCCTTTTATCTCGTATTGTTCCCTGTACTCTAAAAGCAGCTTTATTAACCTAAAAATTCTGAATTAAAAGAAATCCTTCATATCTCAAAACCTCTTTATCTCAAATTTTTTTTCTATTCCTGTGAAATTCGAGATATCGAGGTTCGACTGTATTTTATGTTAAAAAAAAAAATATTAATGTTTGATTACATTAAAAACAGATATAAAATTTTTTAGTTTAAAATTTACTTACTGGAAATGCTTTATCAAATACTAATACATCTGTGCTCAGGCTACCTCTTACAGTCCAAAATAGCAAAGGAAATCTGATAATCTAGGGGGGAAAATTTATCATAAATCTTTTTATTAATGTTTACATAAGCATAAATTCTATTTATAAATTAGACAGCTTGCTATTTTCTTGATTGCCTTTTCTTTCAAAGCATTAAAAAAATCTAAATCCATTAATTCATTTCAAAATACCAAAAATTACTACCGGTATTAAGAATTCTATTACAGTACGAGACTGGGCTTTGATGATTACACGAAGCTAAGATGCAAATAATTTATTTATACAATTTAAATCTTCTCTAAGCCCGTTTCACATTCAGCATTCAACGCGGTTCGTTTGCCGGAGCCATTTCACATTCAGCGAATTCAATACGGAGAGCAGCTTAGAGGCGACAACCGCATGAGTTTTGGAATTGCAACAGAGTTGGATATTTCAGAAGTCACCCTAAACACACAACCAATCAGCTACAAGTGAGCATCTCTCCAGTCCCAAAATCCTTAGCAAATGTCTTTAACACACTACCGCAAGTGAAGTCAGCCATATTGAATTTCTCCGATAATGTGTTCTCCGTGCAATATGCCTCATTTTCAATCGATGATGTCTGGGAGTAAATGCATCATTTCCCTGCTGGGATTTACAACAGCATGCATCGCTTTACTAACGCAGAGCTTGCAAATTTTCATATGACATAAGGGGCAGCAAACGGAAGCAGACTAGCTGCTCAGAGGCTGTACAGGGAACGATTCCCGGTGAGACAACTGCCGAATCGACAAATGTTTGAGCGTGTGCACTGCCAGCTTTGCGAAAGTGATCTGTCAATGCTAGTAGAGGTGATGTGGGCTGGGTTGGGTTAGCTTAGGTTAGGTTAAGTTAGGTTATGGACATTTGCAAGCTCTGTGTTTCTAAAGCAATGAATGCTGTTGTAAATCTCAGCCCTTTATTCCCAGATGCCATCGACTTCTGTGCTTATTTCTGGACACACATTCTACAACAAAAAATGCTTATTTTGGTCCCGTCTACCACCCTTTAAAATTTTGCCAGATATTTTACAAGCACCCTGTATACATGTACACATGTCAAGGAAGCCATGTCAAAAAGATACATGCACATGATGTCTAGAAAGCAATGGAGACTGGATGAAAGAATGGGGGACTCATCCAACATCCAATCAGAGCGGAGTTCAGTTACTCGCCACTTCATTTCCACTGAATGTGAAAATCTCATGATTTCAGCAGCGTAGTTTTGTAGCATCTGGAAAACACCTGGAATTCACTTCACATAACAAATTCGCTGAAAGTGAAACAGGCTTTAGGCAATTTCCATATATGTGAAGCCTAATATTAACTTTCATTGTATTTTTTCCACAGTTTCATTCAACTTATTACATCTTCTTCAGTTTATCAAAAAACGCAAATTACCTCAAATTCAGTCTCTACAGATATTTTCCCATACGAAACGCCTTCTATATCAGATGAATGGACAGCAACTTTGAATACAGCATAATGATTTGGCTTAACATATAACTGCAGAAAAACGAACTTGTCATTATATCAAGCAAAGATTCGATAAACTTTCAAAAGCAATACTGGCAAATATAGAAAAACTCCATTACATTTCTAGACATTCCAGAAAAATTAAGCTTTTTTTGCATGACATCCGATAGATTTCCTTTCTCAACAGCAATCAGTTCCATATACGTGTTGGACAGATTAGTTTTAAAATCTTTCAAATAAATCTATCAAATTGTCAACAATAAAAGTGAAGGTTTTAAAGCACATAAAAGAAATAAAATAAATAATACACAAAGAGATATCAGGCCCTCACATCAACAGGATTTTCATTTAGAAGAACAAAATAGCTATCTCTTTTTTCTTTAGTTCCTAACGTTCCTAAATCTAACTTGACTCCATCCAATGAAGGAAGTACATACTATTAAAAGAAAGGAAAAAAAAATTAAGAATACGGATATTACATTTGGTTTCTTTAAAAGACACAATTACACTACACAAAAATAGAGAAAAAAATCACATGGTATGAAGTCTGGGCTACACGGAGGGTCAGAAATGGTGCAAGCTCCAGACCGATGACAAGAAGTATGGGTTTTTTCAGTGCTGTATCAGTAAAAGAAGGTAATAACCATAACGTTGTCATAATGTTCCATTTTCTGGGACTTCTATGGGATAGTCCACAAAGTTTCTGGAACATGACTTGACTGAACTCTGACCAGCATCTGGGAAACTTTGCAAAAGCTCTGCACATGATTACCGAGGGTTCGTCACCAGGAAGACAACTCTCCACCATGACAACGCTTGTCAGCACATGAGTCGGCAAACACATGATGCATTGCATTCTTTCATCTTCGGAAAAAAAGTAAAAGTCTCACAATGTGAGATTTGGGGTGAATGATGGATGCCGGAAAACTTAAAGAAATTGGAGACGCCACAATGCACCCAGTGTTTGCAGATTTGCATGTGGACGAGCATTATCATGGTGGAGAACTGTGTTCTTGGTAATAACCCTCCACAATCATGTGGGTCTATGACGATTGGTCTAATAACGATCAATCTAATGCCGAATGATCTCATTTCGTTGGTCTAAATTCCGAATGGTCCAAATCACGACTGGTCTAAAAGGAGACTAAAACGATTGAATTCAACTTATTTTTCTCGTTTGAGTGGAAATTTTTCAGTTTATTTAGACCAATCAGAATTTAGACCAACTGCCATTGACCAATTGCAGTTAGACCAATCGTACTGGAGCAGAAGGAACTTCTGAAGGGTCATCATTACACCAGCGATGAGGATATGAAAGCAGCAGTGCATCACTCGTGCTAGTAATAGATGCCCGATTTGTTTCGCTGACTTAATGACAAAACTTGTCCAACGTTAACTCAAATGTGTGGCTATGTTGACAAATAAGACACTGTCAGGTAGAGGACATTCCAAGCTTTCGTCAGATGCATAGTTCAGAACAGTATTGCAAATCGCTGAAGTTATCGCCTAAGGAGCAAAACTTTTCAAAATGCCTTCATACAAAGTAAGAATAAAATAAAACATTATCATTGACAATGATTTTTATCCTTAAAATAATCCAAATGGAAATGTCATTAAACGAAGAAGTTTCCAAAAAGGTCAAAACGCTAAGGGCATAAAAATTCTGAACTCCTATGTGATTTGCATTATTTGATCTGTGGCATTTGACGTAATGTTAAGAATGAAATAGTTAATTAAGCACAGTGATATACTTAAAAATAAATTCTACAACTTGGGGTTCCAATATGCAAGATAAAATCAACCAGATTACCTTTTGCAATTTACCATCATAGCATTGTACTGGAAGATCAAAATGAGAAATATTCGTGTAGAGACGAAGAAACGAATTGATGGTGTGCGCTTTAGGCAATGTGACATCCAATTCCAATAATTCAATGGTCTGATTAGCTGTTATAACAACCGGTTGAAATGCTTTCACCTAGGAATCAACACATTTCAATTAGGCCTCATTTTAACCAATTTAATTAATAACGATAAACTCAATTCAATAAACTTACAGCAATAAACGAAGACAAGTCTCCTAAAAGTTTATAATTATAAATAATGATTGAAATATTAAAAGTGTTTGTTATTGTTAACTTCTTTGAGATTAAATGTTCGCTTGCATTGGCTTGAAGATAAAATTTTGTTACACTTGCATCGTATGCAAAAGACCTGGAAGCAGAAGATATTCGAGATTTTAAAAACAAGGAATCCTTATTAAATCTTCATGAATGTTTTCAGATTAAAATTAAAATTTTCTATACCCATGTAATACTGTCGACTGATAAGGGATTGTTAACTTAAACTGCATATTTTTGGACTTAACAACTATCTTTCCTGAATGTTGTTTAGGATGAATGGCTTTAGAAGCTAAAAAAAGAAATAAATTACTTATCTACATCAACACACAAATTACAAAATGTACCAAATAAACCATTAAAGAATGACATAACCAAGCAGCGAAAAGCTAAACTAGTCGAAGTCACATATACCGTTTGTAACATTTCCAAAGGTTCCACCGAATCACAAAATTTATTAATTACTCCTATACATTTACCATTCATTCAGGACACATTTCAAATTGTATGATACATTACATTCCATATCTTAGCATTGAAAATTTCCCATAGCACCATAATGGTATCATTAAGAACGGGTACAACTGAATCAAATTCAACCATCTTCAAACTAATTATCTACTCATATATATTCGTTCATGACACATCGTTCCGAGTTGTTTGATATATTACATGCCATATCTTAGCATTGAAAATTTCCAATGGTATCGTTACCACAAGTACCACTGAAACAAATTTGTCCACCTTCAAACTAATTAATTACCCTTATATACTGAGTGGCCAGCTTATTAGGAACACCCATGACTATACAAATCCGTTGGCATAGCAATTGCTACGTATCAGTTGGTCACACGACAGTCGGTACCAAATTTACCCGTGATCACCAACACTGGACCGTCGACAACCGGAAGAAAGTCTGCAGGTCGGATGAATCCAGTTTCCTATTTCACCATGCAGATGTCCGACGCAGAATTTGGAGACAAATCACAAAGTCTGGTTTCCACTTTCAGGCTGGTGGAGACTCTATAATGGCCTGGGAAATGTTTTCTTGGCATACTCTTGGTCCGCTGATACCTATAGAACAACGCCTTAATGGTCAGGGCTACCTGAACATTGTTGCCGACCACGTTCATCCCTTCATGGTTACTGTATTTCCCCCCATCGGAAGGGTACTTCCAGCAGGACAATGCTCCGTGTCACAAGGCTCATATCATCATGGAATGGTTCCAGGAGCACGATAATGAATTCAACTTACTCCTCTGGCTACTAAAGTCCCTGGATTTGAACCCAACTGAACATCTTTGGGATGAACTGGAACAGGTTATTCGAGGCATGGATCCACCACCATCCAATAAGCATCAACTGGAAGCACCTGTTGCATCCGCTTGGACAAACATCATAGAACAATGCTTCCTGCAGCTAATTAAATCCATGCCACAGTGAATTCGTGCTGTTATAGCTGCTAGGGGAGGCGCAACACAGTATTGGGGGAGGGGTGTTACTAATAAACTAGCCACTCAGTGTATATTCATTCATGACATGTCATTACAAGTTGTTTGATGTATAAGGTGCATCTAAAAAGTTCGGTGAATGTAAGCATAAATAAATCAAAACATGGAAACAAAATACCTTTATTCACCTTAAAAGTAACATCCGTTGGACACAATACACTTTTGACATCGTTGATTAAGCTGCTGAATGAATCAGCGAAGGCCTCTATTGGGATCAATCGAAGCACAGATGTCACATGTTGTCAGATGTCTGGTAAGTCTGCAAAACGTGTACCCTTTAGGACCTTCTTGAGGCGAGGGAACAAAAAGAAGTCTGCAGGTGCCAGATCAAGCAAGTACGGTGGATGTATGATAACAGTTATACGGCATTGGGCCAAAGTTGCGTACACTGATCACAGTATGTGGGCGCGTGCTGTCATGCAACAGACTCCATTTTCCACTCCTGTACATCTGTGGGCGAACACATTGGATACGAAGCAGTAATCGCTTCAAAACTGCTTCAATACACTTTTGACATGAGTTTTTGCACACATGCTGTTCGACTGCCCATAGCAGACTAATCTGCATCGGTTTCCTGTGCTCCATGCCATCTCTCCATTGGTCTCTCCCTGTGCATGCATATGGCCACATTTTTACCTCACGTTGCTTTGCAGTCATACTATATATCAAAAAAGGCTAAGTCGCTCATAAATTCTGACAGAGCCAATAAGTGATTCCGTCCCGATCAACTTGATTACATCATTGTTTTAAAAACACATCATGCCAGTTAATGGCTTACCAAACACGGTCGTCTATTAACTTTCTACATGTTGGAACCCAGTCAGATTCCTTACTGAATGATGGAAGCAGTGCGTCTGAAATGTACATTTAAGGATCTCCAAGTACGTTGTGGCAAAAGAGGTAATCTCGTTTACAATTTTATTCTATCCATTTTTTCTTCTTCTCGTGTTAGTACTTAGTAAGATTAAATTCGTTGATGTTCATCGTTATGAATTGATTGCGGATCTTAGTTTCGAAAATTTCTAGGAGGTATCATAATAGTATCAAATTAGAGCACGTGCTACTTTACCAATTTCGACAATCTTCGTCCATGAATTGATCCACATTTATCGATTGGCAAAATCAGATTTTGAAAATCTTTCATACGCCTCGAAAAAATCAAGTTACAGACAAAATTCTCCAGTAATAGCATAAAATACTTTTTGGTACTTAATATTTAACTATTCAACTTACAATTAAGCTTATCAAAATTTAGACTTACGATCATAAGAAACTGTGGCAACGGTAACAGGACTAAGTGTTCCCGGCGGAATTTTTATTGGCTGAAAATTAATCGTAACTGCATCATTCACAGGTGTTAAAATTATACTCTGGAAAACAAAACAATAAAAACTTTAATTACTATTTACAGCTACAAGAAATCAAATCTTGCAAACATTCTATGAAGGAGCTTCAGCTGCGACAGACCTGAATATGAATGTGTTTTTGGCCATAATTAATTAATTTTAAAGAAAGCGTTTTTATTCCGTCTTGACTCCTCATTACTCCAAAATCGAGTGCTTCTATAGGTGAATAAATACCAGGAGCTGAAATAAAAATCAGAAAAAAGGTCGGAATAACTTCGTAAATTTTATTTGTTAAGAAAAACGTTAAGGTAATACAAGATACTGACAAAATGAACAAACCTCAACCAAAATAATAATTGCACAGAAAATATAATTGATAAATTAATTACAATCCAATTTATAAGCAAAATGCTTGCAATATAAAACATGAACTTGTTTCTTTACTAAATTTGCCAATATGAATTTAAAATTAATTGCCCAATTAAAATTTTGAACATAATTTCAAACTACAGTTGAATCCCGTTGTTATGAATTTCGTGGGATCCAAAATTTTGTTCGTATTATCCAGGAATTAAAGGAAACCCTGGTGGTGCAGTTTATGAATCAGTTATGAGACCACGTTGTTAAAAATTAGTGTCATATGAATACTTGGTTATTGACATTTGCTTACGTGAACGAATACTGTATTTATTCTGCTGTAATGCAAAAAATTTTGGCCTACAAAAGCACCCGACATTTTAGGACCATATAATACAAGAGGATCCTTCTTCTTGCTAGGTCCTTTCTCCACTGTTAAGAAGTGACCTTCTTGATAATTATCTTGGGCTGTAGCAATAATAGGGTATTTTCTATAATTTTGTTTATGTCACTACGGCCTTATATGGGGAAAGAATTCTTGAGAGTAGTTTGCATTTAGCCAGGAAGTCTTTTGCCGCTGATAATAATGATCTCCGATACTTTTTGTGGCTCGGATCTATGAGGAATAGTGATTCGATCTGCATTGGATTCAAAAAGCACACCGGTTTTGATATATCATATTATGAGGTTTATTTTTACAAAACAAACAAACAAAATACATAAACCTCACCTTCCCATTTCATGCATGAAAAAGGATGTCGGGCATATGACCTCCTCTACTACACTGGCAGGCAAGAACTCTGTCCTTGAAATTTACTATGACGGCCTGACAAGTTTCCACTTGCACGTCGGCAACAGCTTGCCTGATTTCCTCCTTCAAGTCACGGATGTTTTGTTTGGACTTAGGATGACCCCAAAGAAAAAAGTCACAAGGAAGGCCTGTTTGACTTTGTCGTCGTTTTCTGCATAATATCTTCTCGTGACTGATATCGGGTTCCTTTCAGTGATGTTTTGAGCTTGGGGAACAGCCAAAAGTTGCACGGACCCACATCAGGGAGTAAGGAGGCTGACAGACCAAATGAGTGCCGTTTGGCCAGGAACATCAGAATCAGATGAGACGAATGGGCAGGAGCATTGTCGTGATGGAGCGAACAAGTTCCTGTTGCCCAGAGGCCAGGTCGTTTCCATCATACAACATCATGAAGGTGACGAATGGCTCTTTGTTGATGGCTTGGCCGTTCGAGAAAATCGAAAAATTGACAGGCATGTACTATACTCACTCACTCACGAAGCAAGGCAGCAACTCTATGCTTCGATGGCTTGGGATTCTATACCCGAAAATATGGTGAAGAGAAGTTTCTTGAAAACGGAGATTGTAAAGTTCCAGAGTATGCATATTTAAAAATGTAAAAAATAATGAGATTTTTCTGTATATTTTTGTATATTTTTCTCGCGATGAGTCAATAATGGGGATCACATTATACAAGAAGCGCATTAAGGTAGAATAAATACGGGTAAAAATGTTTGTAATAACACTGCTCACAGAACTCTACAATAAACAGAAAAAATATGATGGAACATCTTTGCCATACAGAAAACCGATTTAATTTCATCTAAAACTGAAACATATATTGCAAATACTGCGACTTATGGTCAATGCATGGAAACACACTGTTTATATAACATTGATAACCAATTAGAATTCTCGGTAATTGAAAAATGCGTGATTCTTTGTTTAAAAAGAGGTTGTTCTTTTTCACTTTCTTTTTTATACAATAAACCTCGCGAAGAGGCCCATTTACAAGAAATATCATTTCTAATTCTTGTGAGTCTGCCTGAAGATAATGATAAGTCGAAACACCTCACCAAATTAAAGATATTTTGAATTGTTTTTAACAGACCTGTTTATTTTGCATTAAATTAATTATCACCAACACTAAAACTAAGTCATAACAAGTTCCGAGTGAAGTTCATATTAAACGGCTAATTTTATTTAGAAATAACATTCACAGAGACGGGAGTAGAGAGAAATTCATATTAAGTGGGAGTTCATATAACCACGTTCAACGGTGTAATTTTAAGATAATAACGAAGTATTAAAATGAATTCAATACAATTCTAAAAATAAGCCTGATTACCACAGTGGCTACTTCCCAGAAGTACCTCATATCTGTCGCTTGCTGAATTGTCCACATAGAAGAGAAAGTTGAAATTTTCATTAAAGTCAACGACTAATAACTTCACTGCTACTGTAAATTCATTCACAAATCATGTAAAAAAAAAATTCATCAAGGAGACAAAACAAACCAAAAAAATTTAGCGAAGAGTCACATATTGTTAAAAAGCAAGATTTTTTAGGGAATGTCTTACATACAAATATTTTTATTTATAAATTGCAGTTAATTTATCAATTAAATTTTCTGTTTAATTATTATTATCTTGATTGAAATTTATTCATTTTGTCGATTAATTGGTTTCTTTTTACCTGATGACACTTGTACTTCCATAGGAAGAATTAAATTGTTATTAGAACTACTGTTTGTTTTAATACGAATGTAGGCTGTATGGTTATTTTCTATCCGTGCAACAAAGCTTGCTCTTATCACAGATTTAGTTTCAAATGGTGGAATTTCCTGACACAATAACATGGAAAAATTCATAGAATATAAAAAAAAAATCACAAACGCTAAGAAAACTAATTGCAAAAGATAACATAATAACTAGTGAAATTAAAGAAACATCGGGACCAGCTCAATTATTTGTACCAATGAATATATTTATTTTCTTTTGGGTGTGCAACTTAATTATATCGGTTATCTTTGAGAAGTCATAATTCGTAAATCAGCTATAGGTCTAAACTATTTTTACACAGAGTAGACGATCATATAATCTTTAAGTAAAATAAAGAAAAGTCCAAGCAGTGATACGGGAAACAAGAATATTTAATGGCTAATATATTTCGAATGACTTCATCCTCGAAGGCTATCCTGTTACCTAACAGGATAGCCTCCGAGGATGAAGTCATTCGAAACACGTTAGGGATTAAATAGTCTCATTTCCCGTATCACTGCTTGGGCTTTTCTTTATTTTACGTAATTATCGTAATACTAGTTATGGATATCCTAATATGATCTTTATTTGCGCATAATTTCAAAAAATTTTGTTCATTACTTCACGAGTTGCGTTGTTCAGAAATAAAGCCTAAGGTCTACATTCAACAGTGTAGACTCCATTACGTTCAGAGGAAGATTTCTGCTGCTGCTATACTGTATTGGCTCGAATATAAGCTGGCCTCGAATCTAAACAGACCCTTAAATTTTCATGGCGTTTTGGAGGGAAAAAAAAGTTTCTCCCGGAACGTTAGGGAACAACTCGCAAAATTTATCAATGAAATTAACCTCTTCCATGCTTTTTTTCCCGTTTAGATTATTTCAATCATTGGGATTTCGACAATTTCTAATCATTTACCGATAATCTCGTTTTTTGCACGTCCTTAATACAACATAGTCCTCAAAGTGTATTCATGCACATCTCTCACAGTAATAGAATATTGCGTCCCATAAGTGAAAAATGATTTAGGAAACGTGCATAAAACCCAAAGTAAAAATAAGCTTTAAAAAATTAGTCAAATTCTTCATACATATTTAGGCCTAGGCATACAATGATTTATCCGTACTCAAAAAAAAAAATTGTTCGCGAAAAAAGTTCTATCCGAACGACTCTCCCAAAAGTAACATTTTGCTGTCTATATTAAATTAACATAATTTGATTGATTATCATTTCGAAATGATATGTAACTGATTTTACAATGGCAGGTTAAATAGGAGGTAGCTGGATGAGATGTTTTTTAACGACATCGGGTTTGGCGAAGGGGGGGGGGGGTATTTGAGTCGTTCTCGAATCTAAGCCGAGGCTTGGTTTTTGACTTCATTTTTTGGGATAAAAAGGTAGGCTTATATTCGAGCCAATATCGTAGAAATGAAAGAACATGCCAATGTTGGTTCAAGCAGTTCAGAACTGGGAATTTTTACGTGAATGACGATTGATTGGTTGGTTTATTAGAATTTTCGGCATAGACTACTAAGGTCATTTTGCGCCTTTTACACAAGTTATATCTGTACGCAGCCCAGGACAAACACAAACATCCATGCCCATGGCGGGATTCGAACCCACGACTAGGTGGACTCGAGAACTACAAAGCGTACACCCTAGCCCTCTCGGCCACCTGGCCGGCCGTGAATGATGAGGAGAATCCGAGCCAGATGAATACCGTATTGGCTCGAATATAAGCTGATCTTTTTATCCCAAAAAATGAAGTCGAAAACCAAGCCTCGGTTTTTAGATAATTATAAAAACAATATGGCGCATGATTAAGACCAAATACAGTTTATTTATTAAGAAAATCACAATTGAAAAAAAATAATGTCACGAAAGCCTGTGTGGCGAACACTGACGGGCGGCCGTGATTCTCGTCGGAACTTCCGTAGCCTACGCTGATGCAGTGATTCTCGTTCTTCTATCAGCATAGGCTACGGAACTTCACGGCCGGCCGTCGCTAACGTTCACTGACACCAGCTTTCATAACTTTTCTGCGTGAATTTAATATAAATTCTCAAACTATGGAAAACCATTTATTTATGTAGAGATGATACAGTAATAAATTCAGATCATGAATGCGACCAAAGATAGACAAACTATTAATATTCACTAAGGAATCAGAGGAATCTGAATTTAAAAAAGAAAAAAAAAAATAAAAAGAAAAGAAAGAAAGAATCAAATGAAATTTTAGTCACAACTTTGGAGTGAATAATTAAACTGAATTTTTTTTTAATATTTGTGTTTTATACTTTTGGTAAATACTTACAATACTATAATTTTTGTATAAGTAATATTCACCATTCTGTTTTTTTCCGGGTTTTTTTTCCAAAACAAAGTGTTTTATTGAATTATTTGTGGAGTTGTATTATTAATATTTTTTAAAAAAACTTGTTTTCACATAAAAAAAAAATTTTCCTCCAAAACGCCATGAAAATTTAAGGGTCGGCTTAGATTCGAGCCAATACGGTAAGTTTTCAGACTCAGAACTTGAAGCAGTTTTCTATAAAGATACAAGGGTTGTTCCAAAAGTTTCATCATTTTTTTTTCGCATGGAAACTTTATTGCCAAAAAAATATACAGCATGACACCATGAACTTATACACCTTGCACAATTTTTCGACATAGTCTCCACCGACATTGAGACATTTGTCATAATAGGCACCCAAAAGTCACAGACGCCTAACAGACGCTAAAACATTGCTAATTTAATCTTGTCTTAATATGTTCTTTCTTTTACAGTTTAAAATTAAGCATTGCCTTCTTACCCATATTTCTCTCGAGGCCTCTAAATCTCCAGAAGGAAGTTCCAAGTGTAAATCACCTCCACTGGAATACATTTCGGTAACCTGAAAAAAAAAAATAAAAAAAAATCCCCTCTTTTATAAAGAAAAAAACAAAAGGGGGGGGGGGGGGGGAGGGTTTGAAATTTAATAATGATCACAGCCATGCTGGAGGGAAAAGGTGATTTGCGCAAGTATATACGAGGCTAGGTCAAATGAAAACTGGAAAACCGCTGTAGAATATCGAAAACTGCTCCCATTGCAATCAAACCCAGTACGCATGCACGTGGACTCTCCCGCCATCAACTGGTGTTGGTCCCACGTCCCCACGTGACCCAGCAGCGCCATACGGGAGTTTCCAATATGGCGGCTCCTCTGTTGGAATGCATCAAAGAAGAGTAACGTGGAGTGATCCGTTTCAGTAAGGAATGGCGGCACTCGACATCACCAAAGCCGAAAAAGTTCCGCAGCCAGCCACTCGCAGAAAAGGTGATGCTGACCTTGTTCTGGGACCACAAGGGTCCCATACTGGAACATTACATAGAAAAGGTCAAGACTATGACCAGTACCACCTATAGTGAATTGGTGCGTGACATTCTGAAACCTGCTATATGCACTAAGCGCTGCGGAGTCCTCTAAACAGGCATTCTCATCCAGCATGACAACGCGCAACCTCATATGGCTCGTGTGCCCGTGGCGACTATCCAGGATTTCCATCTGGAGTGCCTCCCCCATCCTCCTTACTCTCCTGACCTCGCGCCCTCTGACTTCCACATCTTTGGCCACTAAAGGTGGCAACAAGTTCGCGACCGACACGGAGGTGAAACAGGTGGTGCATGAGTGGCTGCATGCGCAGCCAAACGATTTTTTTTCTCGAGGTATCCATGCCCTCCCGACTTGGTGGCAGAAATGCATCAAAAAGCAGGGGGGGGGACTATACTGAAAAATAGTGTACTTGTTCCAACTCTGTCTGTAATAAAGGAGCTGTAAAAAAATATTTCCGGTTTTCATTTGAGTGACCCTCGTACAAAGTGCTTAAAACTACCTACTAAGATTAAACAAATGCAAAAAGTGGTGTCGTATGCAAAAGCACAATGCGTCTGTCAATCTGCAAAGGTCACCATGCCATTGGGAAAGAAAGAACATGTGCTCCTGGTGAAGCTCTATTACCAGAACAGCAGCAATAGTGCAACAGCACTGCGAGAAAATCGGCATGTGAACGAATTACAAATAAGACCCATGACAGCGAGAGGTTTACGAAAGATGATGCAGAAACTCGAAGGGACAGAGGAATTAGATGTGCTGCTTGTTCACCAGACCATAATCCATGTGACTTCTGGCTATAGGGAACCCTGAAGGATCATGTTTATCATTTCACGGGAGACACTTCGTGCTACTGTTGAGCATGCTGTCCTCCACTTCCAGCACATCATCGATGCAAGGGGTGCACATATTGAGCAGTCCCTCTAACAGCATTCCAGTAGTGCATTACAATTGCCTGTGTATAATCTTGCAGTGCCACTTTTCCCCCAGGTGGCAACCATATGCACTAATAAATTTTCCATTGGAATTCCCTTCCCCATGCTCTGCATAGCTATACACAAAGCTTCATCAATATCCATACAATAAAGTGGTTTACAGCCCATGCAGAAGTGGGGAACTTTAATTATAACCGTCCGGTATGTAGAAATTAATCTTAATAAAACTCTTTATTCTAAAATTCCTCATGTAGGATTTCATATCAATGATGACTTTTTTATATAAACAACAAATCAACTTATACAATAAAATTAAAACAAATGTTAGGTTCTTAATGTCAAATATGATAACTACCTGTAAAGTTGAACTATAAGGGTTGTGCATCTGAATTAATGGAGAATAACTGGAATTAACAGGCATTTTTACACCAATGAAGGATTTCAACCTGTATGGATTAGGAATGCCTGTTGCTCTCACCTGCAAAGATACAAAGAAAATCTATATGAAGAAACACAAGCATATAATCTTAACAAAAATAATTACGAGTGTCCCGTAAC
Source organism: Rhysida immarginata (assembly GCA_023313115.1). Lineage (NCBI taxonomy): Eukaryota > Metazoa > Arthropoda > Chilopoda > Scolopendromorpha > Scolopendridae > Rhysida > Rhysida immarginata. The sequence continues at coordinate 866,047 of JAHWFO010005168.1, read as the reverse complement.
AGTAACAACAGTAACCAATTCCGTGCATGAAGGTTTATGGACTGTCACAGCAACATCAAAAGAAAAGATTGTCACAAAGTGACTTGCAACTGGTTAGAAGCAGAGCAACATCCTGCATGCACCACATTCAGTTTGTGGTGCTCTTACATTGTGTAGCGCATTCCAAAGGTCACACACAAATGCCATAAGCAGCAATACTCTGATATCTTTTATGGTTTTGCAGTAAATACATCTTAAACTTGGAGTTCGGGGACTTACAAATCGCTCTGTATAATTTAATAAACTATAATTTCCTGCTACAATTTTCTAATAAAGCAACAAAGAAATTTACATGTGCATTTACCTGATATTTAAAGGAACCTAAAGATGTATGAATGAATAAAGTATCTTCCACACTGCCTTCATGCCTCCCTAAAAATACAACATCAAATGTTGTATTTCCACCTGGTGGTATACTCTGGAAATTAAGAAATAAATATAATTAAACCAATTAATTTAAATTAGCAAATGAATTTAGTGTTTCAAATGTTAAAACTTTTATAACGTTCCATTATAATATAAAGTTATTAAATTATTATTAAGCGTATGTAGCGTAGCGATGGGAAATTTCTTGATGATAAATTAATTGGATCCATTACCTTCTGTTGGAAGTAGGCCAACATTAGTAGCAGTCTTGTGTAACCTAAGCTTATCACGAGCATAATATGCAACTACAACCATAAATCCTTGGACAACTCCTTGTTTTGACTGAGGAAAGTATCCAGTCCTTTGCCATCTTTGTGATGGTAATGAATAGCTTATTGATGTCATCTGCACATCATTGAATAGCTATGACCACCCATCTGTCATATGCACAGTGTCATGTCATTTTCTGGTGTTGGTGAAGAGTTCGCAGATGTGCCATTCTATCGGGCCATGACATCTGGTGCGATTATAGGCTGGCAGATGATATGCAATGTTATAGAGCTGAGATGGAATTTTTTTTTAAAATGCTCAGCAAAAAGTATTTTCTCAAAATTTTCCAATTGATTCAGTAAGGCATATGTAATCATCATGTGGATGTAGTCATGAGGAAATCATGTAAGAAGGTCAAAATCGTTTATTGTTAACTACCTCAACCCTCTGTAATCACAGGGGTACAAATGTGGGAAGTAGAGCACTCACACTTGTTTCCAGGCCAAAACTTTCTGTAAATTACTCCCAATGAGCCTGTGAATAGAAAGAATGTGGCACAAACCGACACATTTTTCTTGTCCCAGTCTCCACTAAAACTTGACGAATCATCTCCTGATTAACTCTAAATCTAACTACAGCCATCCTCACAGTCGTACAACAATATCCTTCTACCAATTCTGGCTTTCACAAGGAGTTCCTCATTTGAACAGAATTTGGATGTCCCAGCCAGGCTTGTGCATGCCACCAGAATATCTGTGCAGGAAATAAAGAATCATCCCCATGCATTTGTCTCTACAGCTATTTTCCATTGTTTCAGTAGTTGGTTAAAAAGATAACACTATTTGTTGTTTGCTCCCTATCTGCATATTTCTCGTCATGCTTAGCAGGTGACATTCATCTTTACAGAAACTCCTGAACTCTGATAATACATTTCAAGTTTGTCATCTACGTGTCTACGAATCATCAAACTTTCATCATAGACCTTCTTCACCAGTATCTGTGTGCCTCCCTGTGTTAATGTAACATTTCTCCACTAGATCTTAGTTTCTTCTGCATTTCATCTACATAAGTTCCACAAGACCTTTGTTTCAATTGTGTTTCGTCCTTCAACCTTTACATTTATCAATTGGGTGACTTTTTTTTCATTGTTTCTATTATTTATTTTATTTATTTATTTTCTTTTAATTAAATGGAGTTTTATTTATTTTTTAATTAATAAAATTTAATTTTACCTTATCGACAAAAAATGAGCAGTGAAAATCTGTTGTGCTTCCTGATATAGATAACATATGTACACTAGTATCACTACTAGGATTTATTACAGCAACCTTTTCTTTAAAAGGCATCCCTATTGCACTGTTAAAAATAAAAAAATAAAAAAATAATTAATTAAATAACTAAAACATCAACTTCATCTCCCTTTTCAAAATTAGCAAAACGATGCATAATTTTGACAAGCTAAAAGAAAACAAAAGATCTTCGAAGTACTAATTCAACAGCCCATCTACTTTTAGATATAATAGGATCTAGTATCTGTTGGTGACAGCACCTACTCCTACGAGGGAGTTTTGCGCCATCCCAGTAAATAACGACTGCTACGAAGCACGGGGGGTTTCATGATGAAAAAGCTGCTGGCGGACAAACAAACCAGTGGCTGTCACCAACTGCTGGAAAACCAGCTATGGTCACTTGGCAAATGGGTCAGACTAAAGTCCTCCAACAGCCGTGCCCCAAATGGCTGTCCCGCCAGCAGTGGCCCTCAAGCCCTGGCTGTCACCCAGCCAGCAGCTGGCCGCGCCTGAAGTTGCTGAACTCCATCGATTAGCAAGCCAACCGACGAGACAACCAGGCCACGGCCACCCCCTATAATAGGATAATCTAAGAACATAAATGATAATGTAACAGTAAAATAATTTAATGCTCACTGTTCATGAAAATCTAACGATGGCGGTTCAAATCTTATTGGACTCGCATACATATGAAGATTATCATCATCAACATCTGTAAAACTGGAAATAAAATAAATAAAATATTGTTAGATAATGAAAAAAAAAAAAAAAAATAAGGAATTATATTGTATTTTATTCAATTTATTTTGTTATTCAAATGTTATTTCTCAGGGTTAAATCAATTGATAAGTTAGTCAACAAAATTTAAAATACCCACGTCAGTTAATGAATTGTTCTAAACATATGAAACTTATTCTAAATTTATGAATATAATACTGTTTGGACCGGGTCAAATGCGGTCCGCTACAGCGCGATACCGGCTCTAATGTGGTTTTGGCTTGACTCCCGAATTCTACTTCCCGTTTTGCAAATAGCATCTACCGTAAAACCTCGAATACAGGCTTGGGCCTATTTGTCTCAACGGTCCAGACCGGCCGCTCCGCTCCCGGCGATTAATCGAGACCCAGCGTTAAGGGCTTTTCCCAATAGCAGGTTGTCTAGCAAAACTATTTCGTAAAATTCCCTAACTTTTCCCGGGTTGATCACGTAAGTTTCCCTTACCACCAGCACCAAAAAAAAGCTATTTTGATAGAATATTATTGACATTTTTCAAATTTTTCGTTCCAATTTCGCATTTTTTTGCTGATTTTATAAAATTTTCTGATATTTCGTAAAATTCCCAGACCTTTTCCGGTCGCTAGAGTGTTTTTCCTGAGTACTCGATATATCGATACTTTCAAAAATTGTTATTGGGTATTCCTACAGATACTTGTTTGTATCGATACCATTTGCAGAAATGGCAAGGGTAAGGCAGCATGGGAAATGGGTTAAATGAAGCAGCATAAACATAAAAAGACATTTAATAATCTGAAAGCTTTCGGATTGTTTTAATAATGGCAACAAAGGAATGCCGTAATTTGTATCGATGACCTGAAAAAGACCCGGCGTTTAATCTATTTTTAACACCCCACCTGGCTTTTATTCGAGACCAGCGTGTATTTGAATACCCGGCCTTTATTCAAGGTTTTACGATATTCACAATTTTTGACTATCTAATTTGCATTTCACGACATTTATGACCTAAGTGTTGTACGTTCAAAACTTTACAGAAAATTCCCATACCTATCCACCATTTATTGAATTCTATGCTTGCCTTTGAGCATAGAATTAGATGCTCGCAAACAAAATCAATCTTTGCATTCACTTTCGATTAATTATTTCATTTTCTTCAGATGTGAATTTAAAATTAAAGTTTAAAAATCAATTAAAGTCAACGCGCCTGTATTTAAAGGCATGCTTGGATATGGCCTGGAAAAAAAAAAAGAAAAAAGAGAGAGAAGAAACGCTGTTAAAGAGGAATGGAGGAAGGGGTGGGGACTCACTCTAGCGTGCAGACGACAAATCCAATTTCAAGTTTTACTTGGAAGCAGCAGCTTCTCACCAGGTGGCAGCACAATCGCCATAAAATCACATTGGGGCCAGGTTAAGCAGCACTTCTCCATTTCACTGTTCTGTATATAATAGCTCCGTTTTCTTTGATATACAGTTTAATGAGCTATTTATTCCCAAGAAATATATTTTTCAAAAGCGTATGGAATGCTATTTTTCCCATCTTCCTCCATACTTCTGCCTCTATGAGCATGAACAGTTTCCAAGTTATCACTGTCAGCTCGAAACTTTTCTTTCCTCTCATATGAATTCCTTAAGAAATAAACCCTAAAGGTAAAATTGGCATTTTATGGATGGATAAACCTGATTATGGATAAATACCCATCTTAAAACACGTATTGCATGCGAGCATTATATGCATTTGCTAAACCAAATACACATTTGTATACAGAGTTAGTAGACTTTGCCAAAATTCTAAGGAAACTGCTTGACTTGCGGATAAGTCGAGTCTTCTTTTTAGGATGCATCTTAAGATATAAATTTCTCAACTTATGCGCAAGAATTTACAGTATCATCAGGCTTATTAGACTGATCCCTTTGAAAACCTCATCATTTCAGTGAACATTTCAATTCTGCCACTTTTGGAAGTTGGAAAACATTTTGAATTCAGAATATGAGAAAGGATAATATATTTTTGCTATGAAGTAAAAAATGTAAAAGATAAATGATGAGGTTTTCAAAGAGATCAGTCTAATAAGCCTCAAGATCAAAGCCTTTAAAAAAGTAAAATATATCAAAATATTTATTACCTTATAGATGAACTCCCACTGTTCATTGTCTGAAAAACAATGTAAAATTTCAAGGGTATAGTAAATAAATTAAGAAATTTATAATATTTCATTCATATTATAATTAAATAATATAAGTAACAAAAACTCAAAGTTTCGCTACAAAGAAAAGTGGGGAAGTCCCTCATTTTTCCCCAACAGGTAAAAGGCCAAAACGGGTTAATGAACAAAAAAGAAGCAAGAAAATTACAACAACCATTAAACTCAGACAAAAAAACATAACTGGAAGTAAATTTGTTAAAGAAAGCAGCTAACTTAAATCTAACAAAGGAATGTATCGAATTTTATACTAAAGATCTAATCATTTATGCATTGCTAATTTATGGTTCCAAGGTTTCGAGATATCATTACTGATGGCTCTTTTCAAAAGCGGGTATTCAAACCACATGCTCCCAAAGTTTGACCAGTCCTTAAAATATTGTTCTGAAGGCAGCTAATCTGACTGCAGTGCAACTGAATACTAACAGCCTTCTTTTTTAAAATGTGCTCATTGTCAAACTTCGTAATGTTTGGATCAGTGCTTACTTTCTCATCTAATAGTTTCTGAACAAATCCAATGTGAAACTGTAACTTCAGCTAAACTAAAATTTGGGTTCTATTATTTTTTCCAGCTGCTACAAGATGGCCTGAAGTTGCTTAACTCCATCGATGCAACGAACCATTCAGCAAGACAACCCAGGCCATGCCACCGTCACACCTATGGTTAGTTATACAGATATCCAGACGAATGCATTTCTTGCATTGAATAACCTCCCATTGTTGGATTGTCAATAACGTGGCTTACAAGGAAATCCCTCGAACATGTATGTCACAGATTTCCTTCAAATTGAAATATGTTACTGATCTGAAGCTACATATATCAACCTATATGTTTGCAAAATAAGAAGGTGCTAAATTTTGTTTCTTTCAAAATAGACCACAAAAACGAAAAAAATTTGAGCACACACAGCCATACAAGGACTCCATTGTTAAAGTGGGCTGTGTGTATTAATGCGCTTAACGGAACTTATTTCTTCCACTACTCAGCAATAAGCACGAATCCATTCGTAGCCACCGATAAGAAATCGATGAAAGTAGACAGCAGCAGACGGCAATTGAATGGATTCTCAAGTTTCTAAATAAACTTACGTTTTTAAAAATAGATTATTACAATTAGCTAGTAAAAAATGTGTATAGTAATTAATAACCATTTCCTTTATTTATTATTTCATTTTATTAAATAATTTGGTAATCAAACATGGAGCTGGCTTCATGTGCAGCATCGAGTAATACGTTGCGTTGGTGAGGGGGTATGTATCGCGGTGCTTTATAATTTTAAATAAAAATAGTATTCATCGATGCTTACCTCATCTTATAAATTATTTCGAGACCAATAATTGTACAGCAAAATTAAGGTTTTATGCTTAATAATAGTGCTCTAACTGCAATTCCTTGGAGACTGCTGCTAACGATTTTGCTTACTTTATTACCGCCATGATTGTTGAGCTCTGCACTTCCGGAGCGCTTCGCTACCGTACAACACTATCGTTTCCACAGTGTGCTTGCACGCAAAAAAAAAGGCTATGTGGGGTTCCCTTGTTAGTTAATGTATAGTGATCCTGAGCATTGAGCAACTGTTTAACATTCACGATTAGTGACTTGCACGCAGTCCGTAATGAAAGGTAAACTCCACGGAAAGATTCAATTTTATTTTTTGCATCATAACATTAATCCAAGTTAATAAAGTATAAATCATTCAAAATTTTTCGATTTATCCTAATATTTTATTAAGAATAATACCTCAGAAGATTGAAAATTGGCCCTTTGGTCCTCTCAGAAAAATCTGTGAAAACCTGAGGGAATTCCATCGCCTAGTTGCTTTCGATTCTATCCTGTTTTTTTTATCAGAATGCCTTTAAATTTTTTGTGTTTGGGTGTGTTAATAAGAAATCCGATTAGAAACTTTGCATTTCATATATTTTTACAATCAGAATCGATTAAGAAGCAGTGGATTACCTTTTGCAAGCGAGGGAACAGGTATCCAAATCCGAACAGCGTCATGTGCTCAGTTCATTTTAAAGCGCCATGCTTTTTCTATGATCCTGCCATCTTAACTTCATTGTCAATTAAAACAAAATTCATTGAAACTAGATTCTGCTCCAGTTCTGAGCAGGCCTAATTCTGGTGATCTTCAAGAACAATGGCCATGACAGATAATGTGCTAAGCGCCGAAGGAATGAGGAATGTGAAAGACGTAGGCTTATATGCTGTCATAAGTTATGTTGCGGCAAGCCAGGGGGAATTTTTGCAAATTCTGGATGCTGTATAACGCAGAAGATCCCGTTTCAATGACTTAAATGCATAGTGCTTAGTTGCAGTAGCATTTAATTCTCCTAAGAGCCCTTGTATTCCACTGTTACCAAAATCGCTACAGTTACTATCGCTCTGGTTTTTGTATTTGTATTTGTAATTTCCCTGACAATCCGATAAGTAGCAATAACATTGGTTGCAATGTGTGACATTACGATTCCTAAACTCCTTCGTACTTCATTGGATACAATGATATTGTATTCAGAAAAATGGTTTCTGAAAGTTTTTCGTATTTTTATTAATTTGAGTTTGAATTGAAAACTTTTTTATATGCTAAGTGGTTATTGAGACGTCCATCTTTCGCTTTAAAAAAAACGTAGTTTTGAATGTGGAATTTACCTTGAACACCTGAATATGCACTGAGTTGTTGCAAAGTTCATGCCTTGCCTGATGTCACAAAATCAGAATGCACCGAGTTGCATTGTGTCAAAATCTCCTGAACTGAGCTGAGGAGGATGAAACTTTCTTGCGAGCTATCGTTATATGTGATAAAACATGGATCTATGGTTATGAAATTGAAACCAAAGTTCAGTTCTCTAAGTAGAAAGGTGAAAATTCACTCTGGCTTAAAAAAAAAAAAAAAAAAAGAAAAAAAAAGAACAGGTTCACTCCAAAGTCAAAGTCATGATGAATGTTGTGTTGATGCCAATGGCAATGGTTCATAATGAAATCCTCTTCTCATCTGAAGACAGTGAACCAGATTTACTATAGCAAAGTACTCACTCAACATTGTCAATTTGCGAGTTTTTAGCCAAACATTATATGAATATGCTTCTTCATCCTCCCATGCTCCCCGAACCTAGCTGAAGCAGATGTTTTTCTGTTTTCCAACTAAAAGCAATCTTGAAACGGCAGATTTAACACCATTGAGAAGATCAAGAATAATTTGCAGAGGGAACCTAAAGGCAATTCCAACAGAAAACATTCCAGGACTGCTTTCAAAGAATGGAAATACTGCTGGGACAAGAGTATTATTTGGGTAGGAGAGTACTTTGAAATAAGACCAATGACCTGTGAGTTGAATGAATTCTTTAAAAAAATAAATATATAGAATAAAAACAAAAAGTTCCTGAACGTTTTCAATAGACCTCATAAGAATATTACAAACTTAAAAGTATTAGAAAAAAAATAATGAGAACTAGTCTTCTAAATACCCCAGACATATTTAGAAATCCACAAAATAAGTTCCTTAATCCGAGTAATAAGAGTACAAGTATTAAGTAAAAAAAATCCCATATATACGATTGATACGATAATTGAAATGTTTGTATTGCTAATTTGATAATTAGCCTTTTTCAAACGAGAAAACACGAGATTATTATCGCCCTCATGCTTGTTCGAAAACGAGGCTGAGGGGTGAACCCGAGATTGGCGAGAAGGAATGAATTGACATTCAGTCAGTTTTTAACTGCAATACCATAATAAATATCATTGAAGGATGTAAGAGAAATCTTTAGATCCAGGTCTGAAGGGGCCGGGAGAAATCTGGAAACTGTTGATCAACTCAAACTGTTGGCTTGATTCATTGTTTTCAAGATGCAAAATTTAATTTTCAGGAGATAAATCACAATTTTTGGTTTCATCTTCAATCATGGTCATTGCATCAAATTCATTTGTCAAACGATTCTTTTTTTTTTTGTAGAATAAACCGCTATAGGTTACGTTCTTATCAACTGTTTCTTTCTTTTCTGCCATAACTATCATTCTTTCTCGATGTTTCTCCTTGCTTTTATGAGTGCAGACTGCGCTGGTTTTCTTCAATTTTTTCCAAAAGACTTTTGATGGTTCCAACTTCGTTTTAAGTGGTGTACGTTTTTGAAATTTGTAATTCTTTTATGCCCTTTTGTATTTTATTTATCCAAGTATTAGCCATTTTCAATTTTGACATATATTTGGAAAATTCTTCCTGTGAGCCTACTGGGGTTTATTCTTTCAAAATGTTCAGAAAAGGCTATTTGCCTTTTTTTCTAAATGCTATACCTAGCACTGCTCTGTGGGTCAAAATGAACAACGTTCCTCATGCAAAATCAGGGTTCCATCTAGCAAAATGGCAGGGCAGGGAAGTTAGTGAACGATAATTAGGGCACATTTGGTCAGAAGGAAGGGCAAATCTGAGACATAAGCGCACATTATAAGGGTTAGTATATATAAATCCAATGGAAAAGGGCAGGGCACCGTGCCTTTCTGTTTCAGCCTAGATGCAACACTGAAAATGTCAAAATCTCAACCCTTATACCCCTAAACACTCCACAAACTCTGTTAAAACCTCACGAAGTTTCGACCTCATCCCAAGAAATGAGCAGCCTGCTATACTGGATCGAGTTCTTGATAATGTAGCAGAGGACCCTTCGACGAGTACTTGCACAATAGCTTGTAGTTTAGGCATTTCTCAGGCAACGGTATGGAGGATTATGCAGCATAATCTGCAACATCAGTTCCACATTCAGCGATTGCAATCACTGCTACCCAGGGATTACCCAGCACAAAGAGAATTTTGTGAAGGAATACCGTGAGTTTCTTTTCTGCAAATGTCATGATGGGGAAATTAATGACATAAAGAAAGATTAATTTTCTTCGGAACGATGACAAAATATGGCAAAATTTCACAAGTTGTTTAGGGGTATAAGGACTGGGATTTCAACATTTTGCATGAGGAACTTTATGTTCATTTTGACCCACAGAATAGTGCTAGGTACTTTTGATTCACCATTTTAGAATCAGCCTGTATATATCTTTAGTCAGGAAATAGGTCATTTTCATCTTATTGGCCCTTGCTTTAATAGCTTTTCATTTTCTTAGCGGTAGTCTTGACATTCATCATAAACTTAGTTTTTTGGAAGTAAATTCTTAAGCCAGCTCTCTTGTTTTTTTGTCAAATGAGATGTTATTATTTTCATTGCATGGATTGCCATAAACGTGATCAGATTATTTACTTCATTTGCACCCAGATTATGTAAAATGCATTTTTATTATTGATATAAAAATATAACAAATAATGAAAGCAAAAAATGGAAATAAAAAAATTAATAAAAAAATAACATTCCAATATAATTTCGATATTATTAAAATTTATTATATAAAGAAGTATATGTTAAAATTAATAATATGTAATTTATATCAAATTTTAATATTAATTAATCAAATAATAAATAAAAATAATGAATACAATTTATGAAATCTTTGAGGTGATATTTCTTTAGTCATTCATTTTCGTCTATTTCGCAATACAAATTTACTTGGAATAGCCCCCTTTTTAAGCAATCTTAATCCTTCAAGGGAATGAGTGAAATAATTCTGAGTTAAAATGTAGTGAAGAAACGGTTAATCTATAAATTAGCACATAGATTTCACCCCTCACCCTCGTTTTCAATCTGTCTAGGACGCAGCCATTTTTCAAGTCTCGTCAATGAGAAAAAGGATAATTATGAATTAAAATTTGCTGGATTCAATAAAACAAAAGAGTTTATTATAACGGTAATAAGCAGATTGGAATACATTTCATTTTTTTGGCATTTTAGGCTCAAAAAAATACCACCCAGATATTATATGAAGTGATATCTGGTAAACTAATGTTTATTCAGATGCCATTAACTACCAACACAGTTAACTGGCTTCACTCTTGAATATTATAGTATTATTTATTCAAATATCATCATTACTGTTATTAGGGCATTTTAATTTATAATATCAATTATCATAGATGTTCACAGATGAATAAAATAAACCACAGAAGCCACAGCAGTTTACGAAACCCATCCAAACTCCATGGACCATCAGAAGCAAACAATACAAAATTCAATGGCCACTGTTACACCAGATGCTAGAAGATGTCAAAAAGTCAAGTGAAACCAACGTTCAAATTTGGGTTATTTCTGATGGATAAGCACCTCCTTGATTACTCTTATAATTGCTTCATTATTTGCTAGTAAACAGTTATTTATGTTGGAATTGTCATTTTAATTTTTAAGTCTATTTAAATGCATTTAGTTTATTTTAATCTCATCAAATAAAAGGAACAGAGTAGCTTTACTGCAATACCAATTCAAAACTTTTGGATGCATGATAGTAGACAATTTCTTCTTTCTATTTGGACCAATAAGGTATTGCTTTTGCCGATGGATTAGACAAATCAGATGATGATCTACAACTTAAATTACGATTTTCTTTAAGTCAGAAGCTCACGTTTTTAGTGAGATTTAAAATTTAAAATTATCACACATGGCATATTGGTGAAGCAAAAAACAGCGATTTTATTATTAATAATAACAAATTGTGCAGACAATAAGTAAAGTTAAATACTTCTACAGCTGTTTTATGATCTTTACTATTTTCGTGTTTTCAAAAATCATCAACTTTAGGCATGACTGAACATTTTCCTAATGTATAAATTTGTTTTTTTGTTTTTTTCCGGAAATATGCATATTTTACAAAAAGTAACTAAAGGGTGTCACAAAATGAGCTACATTTTAATTTTTTAATAAATGCATTTTTCATTGGAAAATTTATAATATTTTTGCTTTATTAAAAAGTAACATCATGGAGATTATGACTTTTTCCAAAAAGTTCGATCGATTGCGACTGATTGAAGACTAATCATGTGATACCTTCATGATTAATAATGTTAGTTTTTTATATTTTTGATTTTCTATCTATCAGGAAGAAGTGTTTTTTTTTAATAAATATTTGATTTTGATTTTCAAATAAATCAGACAGCACAAATTCACTCTTTTGAGAAAAATTTTCCATAAGTGACAATTGCTGGGAAATTTCGGCAACATCGTGTCAAATTTTAATTTTGAGATGCTCAATAGTTTGTGGTTTATTAACGTACACTTTATCTTTAAGGTAACCCCCAGAGAAAGAAGTCTAACGATGTCAAGTCACGTGATTTTGATGGCCAATTCATATCACCTCGCTGCGAACAGTTTTTGTAAAATTTTCACCATTTTTGAAGTGAATTTTTGCAATTGCTATGCGTTGTTCAATTGTGTAGTTTTGCATAATTTAACCTCAAAGTCTAATAATGACACCATATAAAAATTTCTACACTGATTGTACCACAAAAAAAAAAGAAAACAAATTCAAAATGTCAGTTCATTTTGGGACATACATATTACTTCTCAGACTTTGAATATTTCCAATCATATTTCTGGAACCAAAAATAAATTTTTAAGTGAAGGTTCTCATCATGTGTTTTATAACATTTGTCCAAAATCTCACTCTCAGATAATTGATTAATATCAAAGTCATTCTTTTTTTCCAAAGAATTTTCCAAAGTGATTGGCGATTTTATTTCGGTACAATGTGCTGTTTGAAATGAACGTATAGCTTGCTTGCACTTGGACTGTTAATAACAATGCATAAATTTGATGTTCAGATGCCTTGATAAACTTTTTATCTTTTTGAGAATGCGTGAATGGCATGTTAATCTCGTTTTCGAGGCTAATTGATAAATTACATGTGATTTTTTAAATTAAAAGTTAATAAAAACGTTCCATGTAAAAATTGTCCATATAAAAAGAATAAGCCATGTGTATTTGCCAAATGTGATAGTTTACTAGTCAGATTAGCTGAAATGCCACTGGCGATTTGTCAAGCGGACTGCACGAATTAAATCAAATTTTAGTAAGAATATAGGCAAGAAAATTCCACAGCCTGGACTTGAACGAGGAACCTTCAGCTAATCGCACTGATGCCCTAACCTAGTGGTTCCCAACCTTTTTCGAATCACGACTACCTTTTCTAAAAGTTAGCTCATGACCTCCCCCTCCCTCCAACCTCACATTTGAATAAATAAATAAATACACAAATAAACAAATAAATAAGCTCGGTGACCCCCAGGTTAGGAACTATTGCCCTAAACAATAAAGCCACTGTGGACATGGATGCATTACGCTAACTACAAGTCCTTTGAGCTGGTTAGCTAGTTTGCAGGTCAGGGCTATCTTTTCTAAAGGTGTAAAGAATAACTCAAGAATGGCCTGTGAAGCTTTTTTATTATACATTATATCTCAAATGTTTAAATTATTGATGAAAACAGAAAAGAAAATTCCACAGCGTGGCTTGTGATAGTATTAACAAGAATTTGTTTTATTTAAAAAAACAAAACAGTTTTTGAATGTAGCCTAAGTTTTATCAGCTATACAGTGATGTCATGCAGGAAAGCCTCATTCAGGATGCTGACCAGGAAACGTTTTGCAATATTTTAACCAGAAAATAACAAACAAACGAAGGATGTAGGAGAAAAGGAGGCCCAGACATAAAGAACAGTCACAATTCCCTACGATAACCAATACAAAGATGATTTCACACATATTGAGAATATGCATTAAAAATTTATTTAAGAATACTCAATTAAGTAATTATTTGCAGAGATTTTGCTTAAATTCAACATCAAAACTGAATATAAATTTAAAGAATTATAAACCATAAAGAAAACTATCTTGCAATACTACATACCTCTTGTAAAACAACTGAGTACCCATTTACTAAGTATCTCAGTTCACTGTCTGTCTGTATAAACGCTAAAAAATAAATAAAAATAAAGAACATATTAAACGTTTCACATTAACATTAAAATTAGATAATTTTAAGTTAAAAATTTATGTTAAATCTATTTATAAATAACACTGGCCAACAAAATTTAAGATTTTTCTTGTGACAAAATGAAAGTGGGTAATTTTTGGTAGTATTTTTTCTGCTGATTACGAATATAATTTTTAAATTTCTCTAGCACGCACAGCTTTCTTGTTTTACAATGAAATATTTTTAAATCATTCAGTGTTTGGGGCCTGGTAAATTTCCTTGTGGCCCCAAAATATGGATAGTTTAACAATGCAGACGCTTCTCTTCACACCCATTACTTTAACATAGAAATCTCGATGTGCATAACTTGGAAACTTGACGTGATAGAAAAAATCTAAAATCAGATTCGGATTCTACATCCAAATTACTACTAAGAACACTATGTGTTGTCTTAGTCACAAAATGTGTGTTGACTAGTGTAATTAGTAAATAAATATCTTTAATAAATATCTTCTTTCTTTTTTCTAAATGACGTAAATAATTATTTACTGTCATTAGTTCCTTATGGAGTTCCTTAAGGAAACATACGGACTTGTGGATGGCTAAATCTCTGTTATTAAAACCCATTTGTATTTCTTTATATTAGACGTTTGTTTATTTATTCATCTCTGCAGGAATATGAGACCATTTATAATTATAATAACATAAGAGCATAAAGAAAAGTTATCACTGCTAATAATTTTAGTACGTGTGTATAATTACTCGTAATCAACAATGTTTTTTCATGTCTGTCTTAGTTTCTGTATAATTCATATGCCCTGCTTTTTACAATGACATATAATTTTGTACATTATGTTATCTTTTCATTTTTGTAATTACAAAATAGGAAATATTAACATCTCTTCCTTATTGTTATTATTATTAAATATAAAGTGCAGAGTTATTTAAAAAAAAAAATGGTGCAAAAATAAAGCAGATTTATTTTTTATTGAACTGATATACAAAAACCATATATCGAACACATTTCAAGTGTTGGATAATGAACATCATGGGTGACAAGGCAGATGTCTAAATAGTAGTCCATTTCGTCCCAACACATCCTCGGTTATCAATTTCACTGTTCCAGAGATGCATTCCTTCAAATCATCCAGCTATTGCGATAAGGAACATCCTTGGCATATCCCCACATAAAGAAATCACAGGGTGTTAAACTAGAACTACAGGCCTGATCTTCGGAAAACCGAAGTACTATGATGTCACTAGCGCAGGCCAGTGGTGCAGAGTTCCCAATATTAGTTTTACTTCCATGCTTCTCTGCCAGTGCCATGTACTTTTATTTTGTCCACCTGTGTGAACGGTTGAGCATTGCGGCTTGTTCGTGAAATTTTTCAATGCTTGGATAGATTAAACAAGATAAAAAAATGACGCTCAAGACAATACTATCAGCTTAACTGTGGGCAATGCCATTGCTTCCCTGACAACCATTCCTCAGGCTACATAGGAAATACATGAAACATGCAATGGAAGAAGCATAAATAGGTAAATATTTTCACTGAACATTAATTTATATTAACTTTAAAGAATAAAATAGACTGCATATATGATATAATGCAGACATGAAGACACAATAAGTACATAAAGAATATTATGCAGCCTATAGAAATTTTTTGCAGGTTATTAACTTCAGAAATTTAATATAAACTGAATGGTCGAAAATGGGAAGGCACTGGACGTGTGTTAAAAGCGAGTCACTCCTCCACAAGCCCTCAAAATTGCAGTAATACATCGAGGCATGGACTCTACGAAGTGCTGGAATCTGGAAAGATATTGACCCACGCATAACTGAGTCACACTCTTGCTTGACATAACCTTGTTGACACACAGGATCTATAGCTTCATGGAGCATACATGACACTCACATGCATCCATCAGCTCAATACAATTGATACCAGGATTCATCTGACCATGCTACACGGTGCCACTGTTCCATGGTGCAGTGACGATGTTCGCAGGCCCATGCCATTTGTCTCTGTACAGTCCTGGTAGAAATTGGTTCCTGACAGCCCACATTCAAATCGGCATGATTTGACTCACAGTAGCTTGTTGATCACTCTGCTGAGATGACGTGACGTCAGTGTTCTCCCCAGAAAATTTTATCAGGTGGCCGGCAAGCTAAAATAACCGGGCGGACAAAACTTAAAAACAAAAATAAATAAAATATTATGCAGTGTTATGCAGTTTTTCGTGTATTCTTCAGCCGGGCGGTGCGCCCGTTAAAAAGGGCCTGGGGAGAACCCTGACTTGTGGTCCTCATATGTACGTGGAAACATTGTCTCTGTGATAGTGAAGATCCACCCTTGACATTGTTGACTTCAGAAACCCGAATTCTTGTGTAATCTTCAATATGACGTGAAGAAATGCCAAATCACAACAAAGGATGGCAGCTTGGGCAACAGATTTCTGTGGCCTCATCCTTTTCAGTTTCTGCCATGTGGGACACCTACAGGAGCAGAATGTATAAAGGCAGAAAACTGTAAGTCCTGGTTTCTGCTCTCTTATTTTCTGTTTGTGGGAATTACGTGACGGATAAACTGCAATGTGCATAAGAAATTGGCCTGAAAGAACCTGCTGCTAGTGCTTATACATTTCATTAAGTTTTATCTTTTTTTTTTTTTCCGTAGAAATTAATGAATCCTCTATTTTTAAGCGAGCTTTTTTTTAAAAAAATCCACATTTAACTATTTTTTCTACTGTTCATTTTTTTTTTTTTTTTTTAAATGCATAGGCCTATGTTGTTTCTATTTTAATTTACAAATTTTTTGGAAGTAATGCTTGAATCCCACGTCTGTAAAACAACGGCTGAAACCACAAAGCAAAAAAACTGTATGACATCACCTCCTGCTGAAAATTTCTGCTTTTAGGAGTTAAGTTGAATTCAACTTTTGTGGCAGAAAGCAGGGCAGAAACTGTTTGTTCAGCCATAGAAAACGATTTTTGCATGACGCCACAGTGATGTCCTCTCTCTCACGCAAAATAAAAATGTTGGATGTTCAGCTCACGAAGGTAGAGAGAGAAAAAAAGAAAAATGATGTGGTAGCGATAATAGAAGAAGTTTTCAAAAGGTTTGAAGACAACAATAATTAAATTGAATAAACATCATTTGAATACAAAAATTCGTATGATGATTGATTATGAATGAACGAACTGTGTACTGTGTCCACTTATAGCCTATGTGATCTAAACTGTTTAGACAAAAATGGCAGATTACAACAATGGATGGCACTTGGATAATAGACTTCTGCCGTCTCATCCCTTTGAGTTTCTGCCATGTGGAACACATCAGTGTCTGTCGAATAAAATTACTCAATACGTGGTTTTAAAGAGAAGAGAATACAACTGAAAATCAAGTTTCTGGTAGTTATGCATGCAAAAAACACCCCAAAGTGCTGTTTTCCTTGATTGTTCATCTACTTTGCATGCTGTTTTGCCTGTTTTTGCTGCAAACTGCTTCCTCTACTTTTGTCATCTCCATCTTAGCTTCCTCGTTTAGTTTTGTCATCTCCATCTCAGCTTCCTCGTTTAGTTTTGTCATCTCCAGAATTCGATTTATTGTACTGTAGATCATCCCCTCCGCCATCGCTTTTGCCATTATATGCCTTCCTGGATTACTGCTGCACTTTTAAAAACTCACAGTAAAAAAAATATAAATTTGATATAAAATAGTTAAAAATCATAATGAAGAGTGGCTCCAAAATGAATTGCTGATGTAAATATTCTTAATCTTTCCTTATATTCTGGGGTTTGATCACTTCTCTTAATCTTACTAGACATTTTAAACTTCTTCGTACCCCTCTAAACATCCCTAAATCATTTCCTATCTCTCACCACTTTTCATCAATACATGTCCCGACTGTATATCAGCTTTATTTTATGCAATTATGTACAGTTACTTACAAAATTAACAATGGCTTACTAATTGTATCTACGTCTGTAATTATTCAACGAAACCAAGATAGGCATAGTTATTTAACTTGTAATGATAATGAGATTCACCTTCCTACATCTAGACTAAGTTATCGCAGTCGATGCATCTCGCTTATTGGTGTGAAAAGCTGGGCATATCTGCCCTTGACGATTTGATATACATCCAAACTCCGCTTTTCGTAGAACATTAAAGAATATGTCTTTTTTCATAGTGTACACAGAGTATATCACCTTCTTAACAGTTTAATTTTTATGAACTTATAACATGTTGAATTTATTAGTTATCTCCCTATGCACTTCACAAAGACATTTGAAAGTTCAGCATGCAAATCAAGAAATTACCAAAAATTACCATAATAACATTCACTTTCATGAGGAAAAGCAAACAAAAGGCATGTGTCAGCATACAAAAGCCAGAACAATTCCAGGATGGCAAGCTACAATGTTCCTGAAATGGTCAACATGATCTTCTGCTTTGGACTGTTGGTGATCCATTATCGGATTTTGGAAATTTTTGTTTTGTTTTGTTTTGTTCGGAATTCCATGTTGAACAAGTCTTCAATTGGAATTTTTCGTGTATCTGTTATGGTTTTTAAGATAAGATTTGAATGTGTCCTAATTTGCATATTTGGGATTATGAAAAGTGCACCGTGAGAAAGGTCACCCATAACTTCCTATTCAGTGGATTCATCAAAATTGACATACAATTACAAAAATAAAAGTGAGAGAGAGGGCTCATTTTTGTATCCCTCCTGTATAATATTGTATACTAAATAGATATAATTATTTCAAATATATACAGTAAAATCCCGTTACAACGTACCTCACTTTAACATACATTTCAGATTAACATACAAATTTAAAATCCCCGGCCGAAATCTAGGTATTTTAATGCTAAAAAGTTTCAGAATAACGTACCTCACTTTAACGTACACATCGGAATAACATGCAAATTATACGTTCCCTTGGTTAAATTATCACTTCATTACAACTTACATTGTTCGAATGCCTTGCTCTGATTGGTCAAAACAGCCCATGCCAAAGTTGCAACTGGCAATGCATCAAAAGGAAACGATACGTCATCACTTAAGCCAATGGGCTAATTAAGCAGAGTTCACATTTCATTGGTTGGTCAGTGTAGCATACGTAAATCCGGAAATCTCTGCATGCTAATCTCAACAATCAACTCTATCGTCCATCTTATCCATCTTACCCTCTGGATGACTTAACTAGGTTTCCATCTGGCTTCTTGCCTAGTCCAGTGTACTTCCCTTGGTTACTTCCTGGATGAGTATGGCAGTGAAAGCATTGTTTAGTTTTCCCTGCGCTGTTCGATTGTTGATTGTCGCATGCTAGTCAGTCGAGACCCATTTTGTACGGCAATTAGACTGGAAAACATGACTTGACGGACGATTGCCCATCTTCAATACGGTATGATCATACCATATGTGTTTGTTTATTTTAATTTTAGTTTTAAGTAAATGTGTATGTAAAAGGGCGACTATCGACCGCAAAAACAGGAAAGGTCAGGGAATTTTTTGTAACCGGTAAAAGGTTCTTCAGAGAATTTTTAAAAAATTAACCAATTGTAATACTGCATGTATGCTGTATTTGTATTGAATAAAATAAAATGCTACACTTCATGTATTCTTATGTTACATACTTTTATTGAACTTCACTTGTTTGTGTGTTTGTGCGCAAATTTTGTAATCAATATTTTGCCCACTTCCTGACTAACTACAGCTCTGTAACTTTCTCCAACGGCGTCTTATCGATGACAATGCATGTTTCAATCATTAGTTTCACTAGTCCTCCATTTATTCTTAAGTTATTTAATATTTAAGTTTAATATGCATACAGTGCAATCATGACGTAACGACTGCCTGTATTGTTTTTATTGTTATCACTGTTAATTGTATTTTGTAATTGTTGTTAATTTGATCATCAATGCTAGCAAAGCTGTTGATTGTGGAAAGCATTGTTTATGATTAGCCAGCAAACACTTTCCAAAGTTTATTTTTGGTTTTGTAGTTTTCATATAAAAACTTATTCTCTTTTAAATAAAGACTAAAAAGAATAAAATATACATTTTATTTATATATTTCATTTTTCTATGCATATATGCATTGTTCAAAAGCCCCGCCCCCCAGTTTCAGAATAACGTACAAATTTCAAGTTCCCTTGAAGTACGTTGTAATGGGATTTTACTGTACATTGTATAATTTTCCAGTTTACACGATTTTTGTATATGGCTTGATACGTGCTAATTGATTTTGTATCTCATTGTTTTGTGTGTTACTTGCGCCATAGTCGTGCCATCTTGATTATTAGTTTTGTAAGTTGTTTATCTTAATCACTAATACAATTCGTCTTAATGTCTTTAATCTGTTCATGTGCCCACAGGGACCATATTCATTGGTCATGAAGCATACTGGCCACTATTGGGCACTATTGTATTTTTTTGCTAATCTTTTCGAAATAAATAAATAAATAAATATAGAACAACATCATTTCATTGAGTTTGACAAAGATACACTAAGAATACTGTCACACAGTCCATAAAAAATTGTATTAAAACTCTTCAAATGTATTCATCAAGTGGCAGTAGTGCAGATATATGAAAATCATAGATTTTTGCAGAAAATTTATTGTTTCCATCAATTGATTTTATTATTAATTATTTATTTATTAATTTAATATTTATAATAATTAATAACAAATATTAGTCATTATGATAATTATTATTACCAATTAAAATATGATAATCATTATAAAATCACTGAACATAAAAGTCATTTAAAACAAAATTACGCAATTTAGGGGTTTATAGCATAAATATATAATAGTCATTCCTAGGATGCATGACTTTGCTTTATCCCTGGAAATGTTTAATTTGTGGAAGTAGAATAAGAACTTCCCTTTCCTTGTACAAACTAAATACACAAAAACAGTGAATAACAGTGATGTCATTACTATTTTTCTTAAGTTATAAATGATTAAAGCTTCTTTTTAAGTTAAAAAAAAATTAAGTCAATTAGATTTCCATTTGTGAATATTTTTTCATTTTTTGTTTAGCATACTTTAAGATATACGAATAAATGAAAAAATAAAAGTAAACCCCACAAAGAAAATTTAAACTTATTTCAAAATTTACATTTTTGGCGGGATATTTTGGTATCAGGACATTTACAAAGAAACTCATTATTTATCATCAACAATTTTCAGTTTTACTTAGAAACAAGGAGATATTTATTTAGTTCATTGATCACACATCAGATAATGATTCACTTTAAAATGCACACATTAAAACGTGCATAACATTGTCTCCTGATCAGCTTCAACCTACAATTTTGTTAGCTTGTTTTTAGAGGAAGCATCCCAAGGATGCCCATGCTTGTTTATCTTATTCATCATATATCATCTTCGGGGCAACCTCTTCAACCAATTAAAAACATAAACCACTTTAACGAATAATATCTGACATTTTAATAATATAATGAGAAAATCGATTTTTTTCTTCCAGGTTATAACTAGCTGCATTTATGTCACATATATAAAAACTTTTTTTTTTCTAAGTAACGCTTTAAGTTTACCTTAGCAACAACATTTCGTGACTGACCCTGAGGAACAGTTTAATTTCAAATTGTCACGTAAAATATATTTGTAAACGTTATAATAAAATAATAATTTCATATAATTTTGAAAAAAGGCGGAATGGTCATGATACTCGGTAGCAAGGGCGCAATGCAATTACTATAATTTACTGATGCTCTATTTTAAAATACAAACATGCTATACAAAAATACTGTAACTTTTCATATATGGACATAAAATCAATAATATATATTTAAAATAAATATTTTAAAAGATAACTAACGACTTAAGAATCTAAGATTATACACATTATTATTAATTGATTTTTAGCAGAAATGCTCAGATGGTAGCTCATCAACGAGAGCTTGCTACAAAATTAGACGATCCTTTTAATAAGAAAATAAAAATATAATTTTAAACAATAATCAACGATATTTCAATTTATTTATAAATTAATGCGAATAATGTTAATTTTTTTAATTAATAGAAATTATTGCTTAATAGCTAGAGTATAACATTAACCAAAGGATGCATTATTATTATCATTTTTTCTGGGAGGCACAAGATCGAGCAACTAGGTCCTTATCGAAGATATTCTGTACTCTTGACTTACCTTGATTATGGCTTTCGACTGCTTCGACAATTTTCAATATCGTTGCGAACGCTGCACTTAATAATAACAACTGAAGAAAGGTTAAATCAACCATCGTACAATAGTAGTTGTAAATGCCCGCCATGCTATCTCGCTCTTTCTCACTTTCTGTCTACTACTGTTTATCGAATTGAGACGGACAGATAATTTTACCAATGGAATGCATCCAATTTCCCATTTTGGAAATACAATACACAGAATTTTTTTTATTTTTTTATTTTCATTAAACTTTAAAATTTAGATGAGTTTCTTTGAAATTTTTAAGTTTGATTTTTAATTTTTGCTCTTTTTTATTTATTTTTTATACGAAACCACGCGAGTATATCATACTACTTCCGCCTTGAACTATGACGATCATTTCCGATTTCTACTTATGAGTCTCTGACATAGCGTGATTGATTTTCGTTTCATTAATTATAATAATAATAATAATTAATATTATTTAAATTACAATAATTTTAGGCTATACAACACTTTTTAGGAACTTGCAGGAAAATATCATGCCAATCTAATGTAAGAAAATGATCCGTTGTTTATTATGAGGTAGGTTTTACATGTTTCTTATTCACCGGTAATATATTGTTGCTTATTTTGTATTAACTTAATGAAGTATACTTAATTTTTCATTCACATTTAAGCGTAATCAGGAAAATAAAGAGTTTAATGAATATAACTTAGTCTATTTGATTTTTTAAAAAAATATATATAGTCATCAACATATTTCGTAATACCGCGATCACGCCTGGCAAGAACAGATGAACGCCTACCTTAATCTGTTCTTGGCCTGGCCTATCCTTTCCGGGAAAAAAAAAATGAAATAAATAAAGGTAAAACAAAAATGATAAGATAACAAAAGGTAAAACAAGAATCTATAAGATTAATGAGAGTAAACATTGGCGAGGGAATTAGTCAAATGATTATTTACTTACTAACTAACCTAACGTAACGATTGTTTACAAGTGGGCGGAGCATCCTAAACTAACCATAATAATTTTCTGGTTGTGATTTTGCTCCATTTATTCGACTTAATTAGCCTTATAAGTGAGTTGAAATTAAAAAAATAGTATCGTAACAGTAAGAAGGGCATATTCTCCAATTCATATAGGTAGAAATACAGTTTAACGACCTGCAATTCTTTCCAACCACGCAAATATGACCAATGTTAAACGACACCTGGGGGGGGGGGGGGGGGGGGGGGGGGGGCTCTACCAACCCCTCCCCTACCGAAACGTAAACAAAATATGAAATGTTTCAGACTCCATTCATAAAAAAAATCAAAACTGTAAGGCCAAGAATAACAAGTCAGGCAACCAAAATGCCCAGGACCGATATGATTTTGAGGATAAAAAAGCATTTGTTTTCTAAAGAAGTTTTCATTGTTAGGATTAGATGAGGTTGATAAGGAAGCCACTGCTTGTTGCGGCAATGCATACTTCTAAAAGAAATGTGAAGTTCAAAATGAATAAAAATTAGATGTATCTGAAAAGTTTAATAGAGAGAGTAGTAATTCTCTATATATTTGAATATGTGAGAGCCCTTTAATTTGTAAGCATTCCTGTATCATGAAATGAGTGTCGATTGTTGAAGCGTTCTGTGCAAGGGTCCAATATTTCATTATAATCTATTGCTAAAATGTTTCAATGCAGGGCCGTAGCCAGGATGATTTTCAAAAATTCCACTGAATCGGACCTTTTTCCATATTTAGGAGGCGGACCTTCTTCCATAATGGGTTGGTCGTCGACACCCCTCAACCCGCCCCCCTGGCTACGGGCCTGCAATGTAAGCTTGTACTGCTGAAGCGAGCAATTAGCTACAATCTATTGATAACAATATGCCTAACAGGAATTAACGATTGATAATGTAAAGCATAAGTAATTACATGTGATATATTAGCATTGAAAGTATCCAATGGTATCGTAATGGTATAATTAAAATACTTACCGTTGAACCAATTTCAGTTATCATTAATTTCTTGTTCTATTCATTCATGACACGTCATTCCAAATTTGTTTGATATATTACGTGTCATAGCCTAGCATTGACAGTTCCAAGCTGGTTCCAATAGATCATATTGCTTCCACTAAACCACGTACCTTTGAACCAATTTGGACTATCATGAATTTTACATTATATTCATTCATTACACGTCAAGCTGTTTGATATATTACATGTCATAGCTTAGCATTGAAAGTTCTAATAGGCCATCATGGTACCACTAAACCACGTACTTTTGAACCAATTTGGACTATCATTATAATCGACCATGACATGCTATTCCAAGCTGTTTGATATAGTACATCCCATATCTTAACATTGAAAGTTTCTAATGGACCATCATGGTACCACTAAACCACGTACCATTGAACTAGTTTTGACTGATTTTGACCGTGAAGGAAGATCATCACGTGTCTAAACTTATTTCATAAGCCTTTTCTCTGCCTTAGCTATAGAATGCCAAAGAGAACAGCATTGATCAGTGCACAGGCCAATTATACATGTGCACTGATCAATTTCATCGATTTTTTCCACCAACGAACTCAGTCTTTCGTTTTACCTAAGTTGTCGAATGGCAAAAATGGAAGTCAAAAATTCGAAAGCACTTGACCGCTAGAGCACCAACAGGCAGACGGACGGACAGATGCACATTGTGAAAATGTAAGTACTTATCGGCCCTAAAAAGAAAATACACTGCTGGCAAAAAAAAAAAGAAATCCAATAGGGAGAAATATCAAAACATAAACATTGAATATCCGCCATCTTTTGAGGGCATCGAGACCCATGGCTGCCATGGCTCTGAACTTATCCCATTGTTATACAATGCATCCAAACACGCAACAACTCGTTACAATCGTTATACAATAACAAGTCGGGCAAAAACGGCGCACTTCGATGAGTAGCAGTATAGGATTGCCTTCCTCTTGCCCTCAAAAAATGGCAGCTGTATCCATCATTCAATGCGAAGATATTTTCTCCTATATCTAGAAGGAATGGGTCAATTTATTTGAAATTTTGCACACATGTAGGATTAGTGGCATACAAGAAATGATTCAAATTGCAAGACTATACGTCCAGAAGAACGTTTGTACAGGGTGGCTCCCAAGCCCCTCCTGGAGAAGAACGGTTCCGACAGATTTGCATGAAATCTTCAGTTTGGCATCTGCATTGTGGTGGAAGAGTTGACTGTAAGTCTGGTGACAACAACTGCAAAGCCTTGCACACATCGCCGTGCTCCTGTGCAACAACTCAAGGAGTTTGACAGAGGTCAGATTGTGGGACTTCGAGAGGCTGGTGGGTCTCATTGGTGTATCGCGGTCTTATCTTTATTCAGCATGCATGCAAGAGTCGAGGCCTGCATTCAAGCTCACGGCAGTTACACGACCTACTAATGTGGTCTATTGGGGCATGGAAGCCACCCTGTACAACATTCTTCTGGACGTATTGTCTTGCAATTTTCTTTACTGTTTTTCTTTATTATTTTATTAATATCGATGGTAATGGCGTGAAAAAAAATCATCTTAAGACCATTTTTCAATTTTTTGGAACTTTTTAACTACATTCTGCTTTAGAATTTTTAAACATCCATGCAGACGAAGTGGCGAATATAAAAAATATAGCAAATGGTGGCGAAACACTGATACGAGAAAATCTACTGTACAGTCCTGGAACCAATGCTCTAGACCATGGAGTCAGAAATTATTTTAAGAATTATACTGCTAAGAAAAAAAAAATGCAACACCTAGAAGAAATGAGTCGATTTATTTGAAATTTTGCACACAAGTACAGGTACTTGAATGTTACCTTTGCATAATAGAATACAATAGTAGTCCGTTAACAATAGAAGTGGTCATCAAAAGCAATTGAAGTCTGTTAACAATAACAGTGATCATAAAAAAAAAAATAAACTAAGCATCCAACTCGATAATCCAAATTTGATAGGCTCAATCGATAAAATTTGTTAACACAGGAAGTAAGTCGTAGTATCAGGTCGTTGCATATCAAATGTCGGATTGCAGAGGTCATCTTTAATGGCCCTCTAGAAAGGACACCTTCACACATGCTATTCGAAATAACCCCCATTGCAATCCAAACATTGTTTCCAATGATTTGGCAGCTTCTCGAGCCTTCTCCGATAGAATCCATGGGACTCAATAAACTCAATAAATGAATGCGTTTTCAATGTCTGCTTGGGTTAGGAATGTTTTCCTCCGGAGAAAATTGTCCAGGCTCTGGAATAGATGGTAGTTGGTAGGGGAGAGGTCCGGAGAGTACGGATGTTCCTCCAAACTGTAACGATGAGCTTCCTAGAGTGCAACGGGTGTTTACCGGGGGTTCATGAGCATCCAGCCACTGTGCTGACAGTCTCCTATTGTTGTATAGGAGCCATTTCTCATCGCAGGTGACAATGCGATCAAGAATCCCCGCTTCTTTATGGCGCAAAAACAATTCCGTACACACCTCCAACCGACGCTCTTTTTGGTTTTCCATAAGTTCATGTGGGACCCATTTGTCTTGCTTTTTCACCTTGCCGATGGTCCTAAGGCGTCTACTGACAGTCGACGCTGATACAGCATGATCCCCTGTAAGGTCCTGAACAGTTTTTGATGGGTCCTCTTCCACAGATCGCTTCAGATCAGCGTTATTCAACACGTTGGGCGGTCTGCCGCGGGGCTCATTTGCCAGGTCCGTCACTCCCGCCCGGAATTTTCGGAACCGACGTTGGACAGTACGTTCGTTTATGGTGCCTACACCGAATACCTTATTGATGTTTCAAGAGGCGTTGGATGCAGTGTGATTCAAACTGAACTCTTAATGCATTATCATATGTAATTCATATGAAGTCGTGACTATCTTTGCTTGGGTTCAAATGCTATTAAATATCATTGCAGACATGCAAATTTCAGGCAGCTGGTCGCTGATAGGTTTATCTCTGGGAATGTACCACTTTGTTATGGGTACTTGCTCCTAAACGTGGAAACCGTGCTGAAGCGTGGAACCCACCTCGAAATCCGACATTTGATATGCAACGACCTGATATTTGCTAGAATTACGATAAACTCGTTCCGTAAGGTCATATCCGTACTCAGAATAATGGACAAGCATTTTCCCCTTAAATCTAAAGTGTTTTTCAGACATTCGAATTAATTATTTTTCTTGTGATTACAGCGCCATGTACCATAAAAAAAAAAAAACAATGTTAAGAAATTTGAAGAATCTGAATCTACAATAAAAAATAGGGCTTTCCATTTAAAATTGCAAAGTTGGGCCCACCCACTCCTGAAAAGGTGGTGAGGGCTAATTTTAGCACTATTAAATACCGTAGCTTTCAAAAAATATTGGATTTGAAGTGGACTTGTCGAGATATGCGCACTAGTTTGATTTTTTTTTGCACTTACAGCGCCATCTACAAAAGATTTGAAAAAATGTTTTGTGTAAAATCAATGTAACTTTTTCCGTAGAATACGAGTCTGCAAAAAAAAATTGGGGGTTCCCATTTGAAATTTTAAAGTTGCTGTATGGTACAGGGGGCTAATTTGGCACTGTTAAATAGCATTCAGAAAAATATTTCTTTTTTTTTCATTTTTCGGTCTTTCTGGGACTTTTTATTCGCCCAGTATAAAAATTTGCAAATCAAGCTTTAAATTGATAAAATTAGCGAAAATTTCACATGCCAATGAGCAGGAAACAAATGACATCATTTAAATAGGTGGTGGGAAGGTTTTTCATGATTGCACTGTCATCTGAAGAAAAAAAACATCCTTCAGTTTGTCAACTTAGTTTCAGGTTTATTAAATTCTTCATTTACTTTTTTTATTTTAGGAAAGGAATTAAAACAAATGAACACGTGACAATGGACTGATGATGAAAAAAAAATTAAAAATGGCATTACTAAATACAAGAAATGTAAGTAGCAGTTAAAAATAACTATTATGTTGCATCAAGCATTGTTAGGACTTAACCAGACGCTAACTAACCGTTTAACATAACCACTGGAGGACAAAGGTTTAGCTCCATGGTTAAATGAAACAAAATGGCATTACAAAACAAATAATTTAAGAAATGCATTTATTGAAAATATTTTTTTAATTTTTTGGATAAGTTAATTATTATATAGCTAAATGGATAAACTATTTGGATAAGCTAATTGGATAAGCTAATTATCAAGCCACTAATTGAAAACGATCAGCCACGTTGAATCAAATGTTTGGTAAAGTGGAATCAAAAGATTGGTAACATGGAAATTGTTGGAGCAAAACGAACCAATCTCAATCATTGTTATTCATATTATATCCAGTTAGCTAATTGAGACAATGAGCTAGAGTTGGTACATGTACAATATTTCCTGGTTAAAGGACTTTGGCCATATTCATCATCTTGGGTTAGAAGCGTGAATTAAGCAACCCAGAGTTAAAACTTAATATTGAGTTAACAGTGTATTCACCATCATCCTTTAGCCTGGAGCTGGGCAACTCCATTGTAGGCTATGCCTTGAACAAGCCTTCTTCCATTGTTGTATCGATCTCTTTCAAAATTAATGAATGTTGCTACATTAGCTCGATTTCCTTAACATGAGCGACCATACAAATATGAGAAAGTGTGTATGATTTGAAGTGAGTAAAAAAGTGGTGGCTTTTCAGAGCAACTGCGCGTAATCTTACTCAAAGATTTCCTCGGGTTAAGTTCTCGGGTTAAACTTAAGGGTTGACCCTCATTCTGGTGAGTACCATTTCTGGTCCTAACTCTAACCCTAACCCCAACTCTCAGAATAACTTTTGATGGTGAATACGGCAGTTAAGCGATCACTAACTAACCGAAAATTAGTAGTTTTAACTGACATTGGGGCAACTGGCCATAAGTGATAACGACGGTTGAAAAGTTGCCTAATGTTACTCGGTAATATTTATGTTCATGTTTTAATAAATGTAACCAATTTTTTTTTTTTTTTTTTTTTTTTTTTTAAAGCTTGTCAACATATGACCAAAAGAAGATGAAAAAATACAAATATTAGCATTATACATGTAGAGGATTATTATACCTCCTTAAAGATGTATGCAATTGTAAGTGTTATTTGGAGTTACGTGTACTGGTATTTACGTCCAATAATCAAATGGATTCTCCATAAAACCACAAGATTGTGTGAATTGCAGAGAATCTGCTACGGTTCTTCGGGTTCTCGACGAACATGCCTAGTTGGTATGTATGTGTTGTGTTTTATATGCGTAAAATAAAGGGGTCGTTGAAACTGTATAGATAACTTTAATGATAATTATCATGTAGATCTTGTAATGAATGAAAAATTAATATATTGAGTGGCCATTTTAAAATTAATTCAACACATGCCCTTGGAATAGAGTAAACAGCTCCAATAGGAGACACTTTACTGCATTACAAAGGTGCTTAATAAGGTAACTTCTAGCACCTGGCATGATAGATGAGCAAGATGGGCAAAAACGAGGGTTCGAGTAACTTAGAATGCCCTCTATAACAACCCTCTATATGAGCTGTTGTACTGGCTAGGGAAGGTGGCCACTCAGTATCTTTAACTTTCATACAGAGAATGAGTAATAATAATTAATTGTCTGTTACACTTGAAATCGTAAAATAACAAAAGTGTACAGTATGAGAATTGATGTTTTAATTTTGTTGTTATTTTTTCCATTTATAGAAAATTCCCTGAATCGTAGCCGTACACAGAGCATTAAAGCTCTAATGCAACACTTATATAAGTTAAGTGAAGAAGGGAAATTTCATGATTCCGATGCGGATAAGTTATTGGAATGCGCAACACGTGGCATTGCTGGAGTAAAAAAAATTAATCTTCGTTTACATAAGCAGTAGGTTTGATTACTTTTCTCATAACGATTAGAACTGCAATTGGTGGAACTCGGTAGTTCTTTAGTTTTTCCACACGAGGGAGCCAACTCATTTAAGTTGAGCTTCGTTTGTTGTCACAATAAGGGGAGCAACATGGTTGGTTGCATCATTTCATTCCAATATTATTATTATTATTATTATTATTATTATTATTATTATTATTATTATTATTATTATTTTGTATGCTTTCTCAACAGGATTTTGCACTAATATTATGTTATATTTTTAGGCTGACCTATTTAGATATTAATGAAATAGAATTTTTATTGACGGTTAAAAATCAGCATTTCTGAGTTGTCATTTTCGGTGATTGAGAATGCTAAGGTGCAGGTCTTGTTGTTCTCTAAATGAGCAAATCGTGGGTTCAAATTCCATTGACGGCATTAAAAACTAGAGATTATAAAAACGGTACTTCAATTTGCCCCCCCCCCCCCACTCCCTGCCATCCCCTAGAGCAACAAAATGATAAACATCAAGCTTATTTAAACCTTAGCCTACAAGGAGAACTTTAAAACGGACATTCTATCAGGTCGTTGCATATCAAATGTTGGATTGCAAAGTCATCTTTAATGGCCCTCTAGAAAGACACCTTCACACGTGCTATTTGAAATAACCCCTATTGCAATCCAAGCATTGTTGCCAACGATTTGGCAGCTTCTCGAGCCTTCTCCGAAACAATCCATGGTCACGGGACTCAAAAAACTCATGGAATGCGTTTTCGACGTCTGCTTGGGTTAGAAATGT
This sequence comes from Rhysida immarginata, assembly GCA_023313115.1. Taxonomy (NCBI): domain Eukaryota; kingdom Metazoa; phylum Arthropoda; class Chilopoda; order Scolopendromorpha; family Scolopendridae; genus Rhysida; species Rhysida immarginata. The sequence continues at coordinate 835,466 of JAHWFO010005168.1, read as the reverse complement.
TTTCCTCCGGAGAAAATTGTCCAGGCTCTGGAAAAGATGGTAGTCGGTAGGGGAGAAGTCCAGAGAGTATGGGGGGTGTGGAAGCACCTTGTAGCCCAGAGGCAATAGCTATTCCCGGTGGCAATTTTCTTAATCATGGAGATTTTTCTTAAAGGCAGTATTACTTAGGGGAAGATTTAAGGTGTGGTCTAGCATTGACGTAAACGTGGATATTTTCTGACTCCATGGGTGGCTGGAGTTGGACGGGATAAAATTCAGTTTATTAGAAGGTCTGTTCTAAATGGTTACGATCTCATCACTGTGACAAACCTTCTTCAGAAAAGAAAATTTATTAAGTTCATCAGGGACATTACCACCCTTCAAAAAACTAAAGATAATCAAATAACTATCTCCGTACCTTATAACCGACAGCTTGTCAAAGATCTCAGTACAGTTTTCAAAGCTCATAATATTTCCTTTTGTTTCAGCAACCCAAATCAAGCAAGATTTTTATTAGGCAATCCCAAGGATAAGGTTCCCCCTCTCCAAAAGTCAGGGATTTATGAAGTTAAATGCCCTCAATGCGCAAAGGTCTACCAAGGGCAGACTTCTCGCAACATTTCAACCCGGTTTAAAGAACATCTGCGCCACAGGAAATTCAGCAGAAGCAACCTCTCTGCCATTGCCAAGCACTCGTTGGACACGGGACACAGCATTTCCTTCGAACATGTAAACTTTTAAAGTCAATAATAAGAAACGACTCCTGGATGCCTTTGAGAGTATGGTGATTCAGTCTACAAACAGCAATAACTCACTTAATTCGGATAAAGGGCCAATCAGCGACTCTCAACTGATTCATTGGTGGGTTGACCTAACCAACCATTGAATTTTTCAGTTAGAGTGCGTCTGTTCTCTTTTTTTTATTATCGGCTGTATTTTTCTATAAATACCCGCTCTGTTTATGTTACAATTAGTATCTTCGGGTTTTCTCCTGGTTACTCTCTGTTTTACCTGCTGAATGATGAGAGCTTCGCCCTCGAAAAGCGCTTACAGGATAAGGTCGTATTTTTTCCTTTTGTATTTTTGTTGTGGTCAAAGAGTCTTTTATTTATTTTATCTTACTATTAGTATTGTTGGTTTATACGAAATACAGATAATATGAAAAATTTTCTTGGTCCCCACGACTTCGTATTAACGAGAATTGACTCAGAAATATTTTGGTGGTCTTATAATTCTGAGCAGCAGTTTAGAAATTTAATTATCTATACGTATTAAAAAAAAAATTATTCCATCTTGGTAGAGAGTTCCACCACTTGTAGTTCTATTCGTTATGCTTTTCCTTCAGTTGGTTAGATAACTTGATGCCGATTAACGGAAATAATCACTGATCACTTTGGTTTTTCAGATTCTTTAATTCTTTCTATGTAGCTTTGGATCAAATACTTGGTTATAAACAATTACTTTATGAAGTGGAGAAAACGAGAAAAACACCTTACTGTTCAGAAAACATTCTTCATGAAGAAAAATTATTGAGGGTAATAACATTTCTTTTTAATGGTATTGCCATAATGATTGTACTAACCTTTCTAGGCATGAGATGCCATTCCTTCTGCTAAGCTCGTTTGACCATGATTTGACTGAAATACTGACATTGAGCATGTCTTTCTCACAAAAAATTCATCACTTAAATTTAATTTCATCCTCCTATAACAAGAGACTAAATTATCCTGAAAATAACACTTCATCATTTAGGAATTTAAAGTCTTCAAGTCATTTTTTACCTTTAAATCTTTTCAGAATTTTATTTAACATGATTGTTCTTTAAATTTCAAAATATTAACTCGTAAAAGTAGCGTTTTTTTTTTTTCTTCTTTTAAAGTTATCACACTCGCTGCTAATACAAAACATATCCCTCTTGTATTTTAGTTATGGAACTTGTTAATGCCCGATAGGAAGCTTAGTTCAAGGATTACACGAGATTGGGGGGACATTGGATTCCAAGGAGATGACCCCAAAACTGATTTTCGTGGAATGGGAATTCTTGGTCTTGATAATTTGTTGTAAGTAGAACAGAATTCCAGTTCGCTCATATAACTCACTTATTGTTTTTTTTTTCTGTGCATGTATTCGATACTAATTAATTCTCTAATAAAAATTGACTTAGCATGTTGTCCTGCAGTTGAGAATATGGCCATTTAATCAATAAATATTTTTGATTTTCTCATTTATTACACTTAAATGGGCTGAGTTTTTCATTAATTTGTGAAAAAATTGATTTTCTGATAGGTATCTTGCATCAGAGTATAACAACATTGCAAGACACGTGCTCTCTCACTCTCTTAATCCCAAATATGGGTAAGTTACTATTCTTTGATTTTTCTACAGGGTGTCTCAAACCTTTAGAGTCAAAATTCTACAGATGCTAACATTGAGGAGTGTAAATGAATATGAGATAGAGAATCAGTGGTCGGAAATGCATATTTCGGGCACCTCGAAATCTTGAATGCATGTCTAGTCACCAGCAGCGATACTGTATGAACATTGTACAAGATCACCTAATAGGACCTTATCTCCTGCTGCCCTGTTTGAATGGACGGGTTGTGCAAGAAGTAGGAATGCATATGCACCAACATACGATTTAAGGAACAAAAATGCTGTAAAACAAAATCCAATTTTGAACACCCCTCCCCGGCAATGGAATCCACCCGAGCCTATGTAATTCAGATGGTTTATCAGTGGGCATTCCATAAATAGTAGTTCAGGAAATGAGTGCAGAAAATTCGGGCATGACTAGAAAAATTAATGATTTTTGGAGAGGGTATGTACAAGCGCTTTCCAAGACTGGATTTAGTGCTGTACACATGGTGCAATGGTGCAAGACGGGAGGAATTTTGTTACCGAAGGCTGCTGTTAACTCCATTCTGACTGACATACGTAATTTGGGCATTCCCGACAAGTTCACCCATGAAAAGCTACCTCTGAAGGCCCAACCCAGCTGTTCACCTGACACAGTCAAAAATATCGTGAAGATGGTAGCACAGGAAAACCCTCCGACACAGAAGGCCATGGCTCACAAGGCAAGAACATCTGCATCAATGCATAATTAAACGCAACTTAGGCCTGCGCAAGTTCCATAAAGGTTTATGCTCTTAATGAACGTCACATTCGTGAACGCAAAACCAATGCCTGCAAATTCTACAAATCTACCTTGCGGGCGAGAAACGGTGGTTTGTTGTTATGTTGGATGAAGCGTAGTTTTACCTCAGATTGCGGTAAGGTTCGTGCATTTGCCTACACAGATGCTCAAAAGGATGGTTGCAACTTCGACGGTGGAGAAAAAACGCTAAGGTGAATGCAAATTTCTACCAGTGTAAATTGTTTATGAATAAAACAAATTGTTTGCTCTGTAAATGAAAGCAGGTACAGAAAAGTTCCCTACACGTTTTACTTGTTCAAGATCTCGGAATGCTTTAAATAAGCATTGCTGACCATTGGTTTCCTATCTCAAGATCTCGACCATTTTGAACCGATTGGTTTGAAACACGCTGTATATTTATTTTAATGATTAAGAGGTCTGTTAAAAAAAACTGCAATTTTGACATAGCCAAAGAACTATTGCACAGATTTAGCTCCTGTTAGTGGCACCACCTAGTGGCAACCTTTGGTAACAAAATGTTGTTTGGTATACGTCATTCCATCTTTAGCCGTTGGCGATCTCAGCTACCAAATGAACTCGAGCGTCTCTACTTTGGAAAGAGGGAAAAGCCTGCCGGGGCCAAGTTTAGAGTTTATGGAGGGTGGGGAAGAACGGCCACTTCTTTAGCAGCCAGAAATTGGCCAACAAGCAGAGACAATTGAAGAACGGATGAAATGTGGAATGACACATCAAACAACATTTTGTTATCAAAGGTTGTCTCTAGGTGACACCACTTGTAGGAGCTCAATCTGTGCAGTGATTCGTTTGCTATGGTAAAAGTCTGGTCTTTTTTTTGAACATACCTCATACTTTTGAACCAGTTGTATTCATTTTCTTGAATTTCTTTTCAGCTATTCATTTGCCATTGTTGGAATTAATTTGACAAGTGTTGCATATCATTTGTTAAAAGACGGAGAATTGAAAAACCATTTCTATAATTCAATTAAAGGAAGACCAAACATGAATGCTTTTCACCGTGTATATGGTAATTGTTAAGATCGGCTTTTATGTTTTCAGTTAATTGGCAATTCTGCTGTTTTGTTGTAACGACAAGCTATGTGCACAAGTTCAGATCAGAATGAAGTGGAGGGGAGTTTTTGTGTTTGTGTATTTCCTGTGACTCGTGTGTTGGGGTCAAAATCCCGAGCCCACCATGACGAGCTTATCAGCTCGATGTAAAAAAATAATCCATCCCACTCCATTCTGAACTCAGCTTGTGAGTGAAACAAGTCTTTGAATCAATTATATTCCTCCCCCTCCCCGCAATCTTACACCCCTCTGAGCATGCTTGAATTTTTTAGATGATTTTATATTCTCCTTTCCCCTTAAGCTAGATAAGAGTCATATTATTACAGAGGTCGATTCATGTTTATGTGAATATAATGGGCTTGGTTTGTGTGATTGTTATCAAGTGAAGCAATTTCCAAGAAGAACGAAGTGCCGTTTTAGTATAATGATTTACAGTCTTATCTGATTGGCTGTTCTCACCTATAAATTGCCTTCGATTTTGTATTCTCCTCAGATGCTGATTTGCGACCTATTGCTTCTCTTCAACTTTCACTTTTTTTTAAGTGTTCCACAGTTTCTGTTAAGGTATATTTTTGCTTTATTACGATCATTTAATTATTGCTGAAGGAGGACTCTATGGAAAAAGGCCAATAGAACAAACTAAATGTGACTCAAACTCTGTAATTCATGATGCAACCCAGCTTTGATTGCAGAATTAATAATATACGAAAAATACACTATCTACCAAAAAGTAATTGGACACTTTAGAATTTAGACATTTTGTCAAATATCAAGTATTTTTCTAGACGAATTATCCTGAAACAGGTCTAATAATAAGTACATATTGACATTGGTATGAAGGGTAAAGGACCAAATAAAGAGCAATATCATCTAAAATGACAACCAGATATAATGACAGATTTTTTCATGGTCCCTTGGAGTTGTTACAAAGTATATCCACTGTAGCTATATACTACTGTAACTAAGAACACGTTGTTGCTTATTTCCCACATTGTCTCAATGAGAGGAGGCCGTTCATGTCATTTTTATTGTTTGGATCATGAAATGAATGCTTCCGACGTTACTTCATTTTAAAAAAAAAATATCAATTTCTGTGAAAAGGTTTAGCCCATGTTCATGGAAAATACGTCCATGCATAGCCTAAGTAAAAATTTATTAAAAAAAAATTTTCTGTTGGGGAGGGGGGGGTGTCCTTCATAACTCCAAAATGGCTCATTAGAGCCAAACAAATCATTTACAAAAAAAACAAAAAACTCGCCTTGATGAGAGGAGGCTGTACATGTCAAGTTTATTGAGTTTGGTGTGCTGGTTGAACGCTATAGCCATTTTTTAATTTTTAGAAAAAAATTTAATATCCCTTAAAAGCATACCCAGTTGAAATAAAAAATACGCCAAGGCACAATTTAAGGTATCTTCTACAGGGTGTTTCATTCAATTACTGCCAATTTCAATGCCACCCCATTTTATAATTATTGACGGTATTAAAAAAACATGTAGATGACCTTTAAGTGGAAGAAAAGGAGTTTTATTCACGAGAGATGGTTTTGATTACATACTCAATATGGGTGCCACAAGCGTATCAAATGCATGCAGACGCAAAGTGAAGTTTCCAAAAACACGCTGCAGCATTTCTTGGTTGATGAGGGTGCAGCAGTCAATTATGCTCTGTTGCATGTCTGCGGTAGTTCGCAGAACTGTCTTGAAAACACAGTCCTTCAAGTACCCCCACAAGAAAAAGTCGCAGGGATTCAGATCCGGGCTGGTGGGGGACCAAGAAAATCCAGCCCCAAATCATTCAGGGAAACGGTCCAAGACAACACGACCTTGGAAGTGGAAGTGTAGGAGGTCTAGGACGTCGTCAGTTGTGTGAGGCCGGGCTCCATCCTCTGAAACCACTGCCTACGCAGAGGATGAAAGTTTCCTCTATCATCTCGGAATAATTTGCGGCATTGACGTAATCGTCGAAGAAAATTGGATCCACAATCCCTCGTTTTGAGCTCGTACACCAGACCAACACTTTCTTGGATGGAGGGGGGTGTCGTGGATTTCGTGAGGGTGTTGGGTTCCCCCAAATCTGACATTGTGGCGGTTAATGTCTCCTGTGAGGTGGAAGTATGCCTCATCCAACACCCAGAGTTCATCAAGAACGAGCGAAGTCGAGCGGCTGAATTTTTGAGGGAAGTCAAGCCGCTTTCCACAAGCTGTTACAGTAAACTTTTGCATGACATGATCTTGTACGGAAACATGTCAAGATCCTGCCGAAGAATTCTCCACGTTGTAGTCGTTTAAATTCCTGCTTCCTGAGACAAACGCCTAACCGATTTTTTGTTTGGCGAGTCCTTGACTGTCTGCTCAGTTCGAATGATTCGTTTGCTTCCACCCCTCCTCTTTCCTTTCACAATGCAAATTTTCTGCTGCCTTGTTAACAATGGCACCATTGTTCAATCGCGCAGCTTTACTGGAGCGCTGTATGGAGCGCTCTATCTTCTTTCATCACATAATATGACGCTACCATTAGTTTCGTTCTATTCAATATAGTACACCAATAAAAATCGGCAGTAATTGAATGAAAGTGTATGAAATCGGCAGTAAATGAAGTATATACAGGGTGGTTATAATTAAAGTGACACCATTTAGACCCTTGTAGCGGCCGTTCTGGTAATCAGATTTTGACAAAACTTGAGATATATGTTATACAGGCCATGGGGAAGAGAATTTTGCAATAAAAAAAATTAGTTCACATTTGGATTGCTACGTCAAAATATGGCGCATGAATAATAACAAAAACAAGTTAGAAGCAGAGAAATTTATAAAATCAGAGCATTTGTTCAATGTGCATTCCATTTGTGTCAATGACATGTTCAAAGCGCATTATTGCATGTTCTACAATAGAGCGAAGTGTTTCCTGAGGAATCGCGTTTATGCTTGCTTTCAATTCAGGGACAGTGCGTATTCTTCCTCCATAGACATTATCTTTCAAATATCCCCACAACCAGAAGTCACGAGGGTTTAAGTCCGGTGAGCGAGGAGGCCATGCAATTGGAAAAGTTCTTGAAATCACCCGATCATCTCCAAAATGAGCATGAAGCACTTCCTTCACTTGTCATGCAATGTGTGGTGTTGCACCATCTTGCATAAAGACAGTTGTGTCTAAACATTGCCTTTCTTGTAAAGCAGAAGTTCGCAGTAACGAGCACCAGTGATTGAACATCTTTTAGTGCCTTGAGGAGTGTTCTCTTCAAAGAAAAAGGGGCCAAGAATGAAATGTGAAGTGAATCCGCACCATACAATCACGTAATCAGAGTGCAAAAGCTTTTCATGCACAACCATCGGCTTTTCAGTACCCCAGATGCGACAGTTTTGAGCATTCACTACTCCGTCTAGTGTGAAATGCGCTTCATCTGACCACAAAATGTTCCATGGCCATGCATTATCGATGGCTATTCGAGCCAGAAACTGGCAAGCAAAATCAGTGCGTTTTTCCGGATCTTCATGAAGCAACTTTTGAACCACCTGGATCTTGTATGGATACCACTTTAAAAGGGAACGCAAAACTTTTTGTACCGTAGACCACGGAATAGACAAATCACGTGATACGGCTCGAGCACTTGCTGAAGAATATTGGGAACTTGAAGCACTCTCCACTGCAGCAGCAGCAGCAACTTTTTCACAGTCTCATTTGCAATTCGTTTCCGTCCTCTCCCTGGCAGCACACCCAATTCACCAGTTTCTTCAAATTTCTTAATCATCTTTTTTAAACCATTAATGGACATAGGCCCATTTCGCAAGTTTTTCAAACGTCGATATTCTCTTAGGGCAGCAGAAGCATTATTGCAGTTCTGGTAAAAGCTAGACCCTTTTTAGCTAAAGCCATTGTGAAGAATGACTTTACATTTAATTTCTGTCATTTTAAAGCTTTTCTAATTTTACATCTCATTTGCATAATGTCTCTGATTGAGTAAAAATTCTCAGATAGTTTCTTACATGACCAGTGCCATATTTTGATGTAGCGATCAAAATGTGAACTAATTTTTTTTATTGCAAAATTCTCTTCCCCATGGTCTGTATAACATTTATCTCAAGTTTCGTCAAAATCTGATTACCACAACGGCCGCTAGAAGGGTCTAAATAGTGTCACTTTAATTATAACCAACCTGTATGTGTGATTTTTATTTGGTTGTGCTATTTACCGTTTCGGAGAAGTTAGCTGCACAAAACTGGTCACACAAATACATAAGTACAGACCGAATTTATTTTTTTATTTTTTTTTAAATTTCAACATATCTTTTCGAATCATGAGTTTTTAAGTCGATTTCAGGAAAAAAAGTTTTGAAAATGAATACAGGCTTTCATTCTTAGTAATTGGTAGGTCAATAATGTTTGGGTTGCCCTGTAAAAATTAATGCTTGAATGCTGTAGCATGTGCTTATGAGGCTTCTTTACTTGTCTGTGTTCATTTATAAGAGAATAGCACATATATTCATGGAGAAATAATACAGTAGTGCCCAACGGGGCCCGTATGGTTGAAATACCGAAGAGTTAGACCCCGCGGGCATATAAAAACAATAAATTATGATCAAGATGATCGGCAAAGCATTAGTGAACACAGTTACAAAAATATCTAATAACTAAACTACGATAATTACCAGTAAATTTAAAATAGCACAAATAATATTCAGGGTGAATACAAAAGTCCGAACCCCCCTTTTATTTTTTGAACCGAAATAGATATGTCAATTTTGATGAATCCAATGAATAGGAAGTTGTGGGTGGCCTATCCCATGGTGCACTTTTCATCATCCCAAATATGCAAATTAGGACACATTCAAAATTTATCTCAAAAAACGTAAGGGATAAAGAAAAAAACCCAATTGCAAACTTGTTCAGCATAAAAAAAACAAACAAAAAAAAAAATTATCCAAATCTGACCAACCAATCATCGCAATCACACTGCACAAAGAAAACTGAATGTTGATATTTTCACCATGTAAAGCATGCAAATCAAAAAATTAACATAAATTACCATACTCACATTCACTTTCATGCGGAAAAGCAAATAAAAGGCATGTTTCAGCACACAGAAGACAGAACAATTCCAGGATGGCCATCTACACTGTTTCGGAAATGGTCGACATGATCTTCTGCTTCGGAGAGGCAAGGAGAAACCTACATGCTGCAGTTAGGTTGTATCGAGACAGATACCCTAACGAACGCCATCTATCTTGTCAAACAATGCGTCACATTATTCAAAGATTCGAGGCTACAGGGAATGTTAATGCAGAACGAGGACGACCAAGGGTACAAGGTGACGAGGATACAACAACTCTAGTTCTGGCTGCAGTTGCTGCAAATCCCCACACAAGCAGCAGAGCAATTGCTGCAGATGTTGGGTGCCATCAGAGAACTGTTCTCAACATTGTACACGCACATCATTTTCACCCATACCATATTCATTGTCACCAGGAGTTATTGCCATTGGATTATGTTGCTAGGGCCGCCTTCTGCAACTGGTTACTTACCTGGCTGGATGACAATCCAAACTTCATTCATGAGGTGTTGTGGACAGATGAAGCCCAGTTCACCAGGGATGGAGTTATCAACAGGCACAACCATCATCATTGGGCAGACGAAAACCCACGATGTCTGCGAGAAGCAACTCATCAAGTGAACTGGAGAAGCAATGTGTGGTGTGGATTGTACAATGACACTGTGGTTGGACCGTATTTTTACGATGGAACACTGACTGCAGGATGCTACCGGGCTGAAATTCTCAACGCGGTAGTCACAGACTTCACTGACAATTTGCCATTGGCCTTGTATCAGCGCACGTGGTTTCAGCAAGATGGAGCTCCTCCACATTACGGGTTGGTCGTTCGCAGCGTCTAAGTGAGATGTTTGGATAACAAATGGATTGGCCGAGGAGGACCAGTTCGTTGGCCACCCCGCTCCCCTGATTTTACACCATTTGACTTTTTCTTGTGGAGATACCTGAAGGACAAGGTATATGCTACACAGACCGCCTCACTAGAGGATCTGGTTCAACGAATACAGGAAGCGTGCCGAGGAGTGACACCAGCCATGCTTGCCGATGTTTTGGTGTCGTTTAGGTTCCGTGCCCAATTGTGTTATGGTGCCCACGGTCGTCACATCGAGCATTTTGTTGATTAACTTTGTTTTGTTTAACTTTTTTTTAAAACTGTTTGAAGTAACTTGTTTGTGCACTGTGATTGTTTGTAAGCTACAAACAGTTCACCACGTGATTGTGGGTGATTGGTTGGTCCAATTTGGATGATTTTTTTTTGTTTTGTTTGTTTTTTTATGCTGAACAAGTTTGCAATTGGGTTTTTTTCTCTATCCCTTACGGTTTTTGAGATAAATTTTGAATGTGTCCTAATTTGCAAAAGGGGGGTTCAGACTTTTGTATTCACCCTGTATGAAAGCACTATATTCAAAAACTGTTGACAGGGCAAAAATTAAACAATTTGGACTTATATAATACAAACTATTGACCACCAGAGTCAAAGTAATAACAACAAAACTATCACATCACTAACAAGCATCGATTGATCAATGAAAACAAACCTAGGACTAGCAGCGTGAATGCTTAATTAAAGTGAAAATTAATTAAAGGGTTATGTGGGAAAAGCAGTAGTTTTTCTAAGATTTACGAAATGACAAATACGGTGCCGAGGAGTGAGAAATATAAAGGTTTCTTTAAAAGAAAAAATGGAAATTTTTCGTAAGTTTTTTTGTTTATGACATGCAGGATTTTCAACCCAATGCAATGGCATTTTGAGGATACTTGAAAAACTACAGTAGAAACAATACCCTGCAATCTGAATATTAAACTCTTAAATATTTGTTAAATATGAGCATTTTTACTAAATAATGTTTAATTGTGCATGTGCAAGCGTTACCAAAATGTCTTTTGTTTAATTTATTAGCCAAATGTATAAGGAGCATTCAAAAAAAAAAAAAAAACGAGCCAGAGGCCTAGGAACAGAAACCAGTACCTGTATGTCAGAAGTATTGACGGTACTTGTCCCATTGCGACACAAGGCTGTGAATGGCTGTGTTGTGAACCAGTTTCGCATGTAGTGTTTGATGTCGTCGTCCGAGGTGAATCGCTTGCCCCTCAGAGCCTTTTTTACGATACCAAAAATGGCGTAATCAAAGGGAGAGAGGTCTGGACTGTATGGTGGGTGACCAAGAACCTCCCACTTGAATTTCTGCAAGAGTGCCGCCCGTATGAGGTCTTGCATTGTCGTGGAGCAGAATAACCACACGGGTGAGCTTGCATGGTCGTTACGATTTGATTGCTTGGCAAAGGGTGGTCAAGGTTTGCGAGTAACGCTGGGCATTCATTGTTGTCCCGTGCTGCAGGAAGTCTATCAAAAGGGGGCAGTCTTGGTCAAAGAAAAACGTCAAAGAATGACCGTTGGACTATTGACGCTTGCTTCTGCTTCCTTTGTATAGTCATGTGAATACCACCGTCACCCTCTTGTCGGAATCACTCTTTATTACCGGTTTGCACATTCCAGACTATGGCTAGTTTCTTTTTGAACGCTCCTTATATAGAGCTACTCTTAGAAAAGCCCAAGCAAATAGCGTGAAAATTTGGAAAGATATTGCCGATAAAATAAGTTGAATTTCAGTTGCTCGCTAAAATAAATAAAACGTGAGGGGTTTTCTCCAAATCTTTATTTTTGGAACAGACACCAGTATGCCAGCGTAAGGAGAAGTTGGTACTGGTGTCAACAAATCATCTAAAATTGAAAGTGTCCAATTTTTGGTAGATAGCGTATTTTCAAAGAACTGTGAAACTGTAAAGTAATCAATTTTCTTTTTCTCACTCTTTCCCAACAGTCTATTTATTCTATGAATTTGACAAGTTCTGGCTGGCAGAAAAACCTCGGGACATAATGGAATTCAATAGGATACGTGATAAATTCACAGATGCAATGCACGAGAAGCTCTTGTGTCCAGATGTTGTGTTGAAAATGAACCTGGTCATTGATATTATTTGAGCAGAAATTCTCTATTGTCATAGACAAGAGTTACTTGGAAGAATTGCAATGGAAGTTTTGCACTGCAATGAATGCTGTAATTGCAAAGTATTTTGAATAACCATGTTTATAGCAACATGTGAAAAGTATTTTGAATTACTAGTATATTAATAAGTTTTAGCTAACGAGTTATGAACACGAAAAATCTGTGATATGATATCTCTGCCCAGGATTGCGATTCATTTATAAATAAAGAAGAAATGTCGTTTTTACTACTAAGCCTTTTTAATAATAATATTTTAAGGAATAGGATTGGGAGTGTGAAAAAATAATGTTAATGCATACATTCCATAATGATGGGATTACAGATAGAAATACATGATCTCAAACACTCATGCCTTGGGAACAGTATTAAAAGCACCCGTATTTAATTATTTATAAAATATTTATATATTTAAAAAAAAAATTGGGTGTAAAATGTGTATACTGATTTATATTAATATTCCTCTTGCATTTTAATAAAACTGTCCATTAAAATGGCCTAACTTACTTTTTTGTTGGGCGTTTTTTTCTTACTTGAAAGAACCAGAAACAAATTAAAAGTACTGAGTGGCCAGATTATTACGACCACCCCAACCTTTTGCCTTCAATACTGCGGCGATTCTTCCTGGTATTGACTCCACGAGATGTTGAAAGGTGATGCGAGGAACCTGATGCGTATCATGCCTGATGAATAGCACTGTCCAATTGTGTAAGATTTGATGGTTGTGGAACAATCTGCCTGATGGCTCTTTCAACTTCGGCCAACAAATGCTCAATTGGATTGAAATCTGGTGATTGTGGGGACCACCTAAGCAAGGTAAAGTCTCACTCATGTTCTTGAAACCACTCCTGCACAATATGAGCACTGTGGCATGGGGCATTGTCTTGTTGGAAGAAGCCATCTCCATTAGGAAACGCCATCAACGTCCCCAAACCATAATACTGTCCCTACCAACAGGAAGGGTTGTACTTGTGCATGTGGGGTCCATGCTTTCATGCTGTTTCTGCCAAATTCTCACTCCGCCCTCTGTATGATGCAACTGGAAATGTGATTCATTGGACCATATGATTTTTTTTCCAATGCTTGACTGTCCAATCCATGTGTTTCTATGCAAATTGGAGACATTTTATCTTGGTAACTGCAGACAGCAAAGGTATTCAAACAGGCCTTCGGCTTCAACATCCCATACGATGCTGCGTATGGCAAACAGTGCGTTCTGAGATCATTTCAGAGGATCCCTGATTAATATCTGCAGTAATTTGTTGCACTGTTGTCCTTCTGTTGTCTTGTACCATCTTGCCACTCTCCATTCTGCCCAAACATTGGCTAGTTGCTGGCGGCCACAATTCACTGCACTTTCAGACACAGTATTTTGGCTGGCAGTCCAGTCTTTAAACACTTTAACAACAGCTGCTCTTGAAGATTTAACGAATGCAGCTGTTTTGCTTCATGGCTCCTGGCACCAACAATCATCCCACGTTCAAAGGCTGTTCTGGCCCTCTAGCAACTTCAGCGTAAAATCATAGCTAATTTGTCTACAAACTTCAGGTGGTCATAATCTGGCCAGTCAGTGTATATTAATAATAAACATACAACACTATCCAAGATAAGCAATAAGGAAGAGTATTTATTGTGCCAATTCAGAATGACTGAATTTCCCGGCTATGTCACCTACTCGATTCTCAGAGACACTAACCGATCATTAAATTCCTGAAATGAAGATGAAAGCATGAAACAGAATTTGCTCGTTACTTTCATTTTTAATGGACCAAAGATAAACAGATTCACTAGTGGAAAATATATTTAACCTAAATGATGATTTAAATTTCCAACTTAGGAGAATTTCAAAGAAGGTTTCCGCGTCTTATCTTAATTGGCATTATACTAGGGGAAGTCAATAAGTAAGTTACAAATGGATATAGAAATGAAACAAATAAGAGCATTGACTTTAAAAGTACTTTTATTTCCCTGTACAATGAGGCATCTGTCCCATTGTTTTACAAGCCCCCTCAAAACTAGCAGCATAAAATTCAAGAGCAGACAACAGAGATGCTGTGAAAGTTCAACTGGGAAGTTTTTGAGGATCCTCCGTATAGCCCTTTCCACATTCCAAGCGATTTCCATTTGTTCGGCTTCAAGTTGTACAAAAGGAAATTTGAGGGGGGGCCTGTGAAAAGATGGGACAAGTGCCTCATTGTACAAGGAGATTATGCGGAGAAATAAAAGTAGTTTTCTGGCTGATGCTTCTGATTGGCCAGGTTTTTCTTTTATTGTACAGACTGTAATTTATTAAATGCAGTATAATCAACTTAATACGAAAACGCTTATTACAAAATTTTAGATAATACGAAATAATTTTTAATAAAATTTTAAGAAAAATACAACTAAATTTCTTAATTTGAGGAAATATTCAGTGGACACTATATGAAGTACACTTACAAGAGCATATTTTCAGTCCCATGAAATGCACCACGTATGTAAGGTGACCGTAGATTGTTTCTGATTGGTCCAGTTTCTGATCAAGAAAATATCACTGAATTGACAAGGAATTGTTTACAGAGAAAATTGCAGGAGAAGTCAACACTGGATGACTTCGGATATATTTGTCAAAGTATTGAAGAAATGGAATGAGACCTAATGGAGGAAACCATTCAAAATTGCTTTCGTAAAGTGGGTTTTTTTAATCCAGGAAGAGAATGACAATGTTGAACTAGACCAAACAATGTTCCAGGAGTTCGAAGAATGGGAGAAGATTCAAAATAAGGAGGTTTATGGCAAGCAAATCAAAACTTGCTTTAGAAGACTTTTTATATGTGAACATTGCCATCATCACTTTGGCACCATAACCGTTGACGATATTGTCAAGGAGGTTCGTCAGGAAAAAGAAATTGACGAATCGGATGAAGCCAACAATGACTATGAAAACAGGAAGTTCCTGTTCTTCCATTATCAAAGGAGGTTAAGGAGGCTTTAGAAATCCTACAAAATTGTATTGTGTGTGAAAGTGATGTTCCAGGTGAGATTTTCCAAAATTTTGAAATCAGTAATTTTGTACATAGAAATTTGATAAGCACTGTTCTTGACTAGTTTTTTTAAGTAATTAACAATAAAATTTGGTTTTCATGATATAGTCTTGTCAAGTTTAATATATCACAGTTTATATGCAGTACATGTATATACAATCTTCGGATATTAAAAAAGAAAATGTTGCTCCCTTCAATTTCATATTAAGTGGATTATACTGTGGTAAAATATCAGTTCCTCGTACCTTGGAATTAATAGGTATTCGAGTCCCTATTTATAAAAGGAACATTCAAACGTTAGTGTTTACCGGTAAAGGTCAAACAAAACTGATCTTTAACTTAGATCCGGCTTTTGATATTTATAACAAAGACTTTACCAATATAGATATTTATAATGACAAAACGATTAGATTATTCTTTGAATAACTTTTATCTTCAACCTTTTTTATTTATTTATTTATTTTTTTTAATTTTAAATCATTAATCCTGTTTTGGGCTTTTGCTCATTGGGGGACAACATGGGTCATACCTAGCTTCCAGTTCTTCAAAGTTTGCTATTTCCCCTGTTGTTGATACATTATTATTATTATTATTATATTAAGCTTTTGGCAGAGTAAGTATTAAGTTACTCCTGTCTATGTTAGAATTGATATAATGGGATATTCTTGTAATGATCCAATGGTTACTTCCTTTCATCAGCTCAAAGGTGGGGAAAATTCTAGGTGGTGTCCCTCAAGGATCTCCTTTGGGGCCTGTGTTCTTTAACCTTGTTTATAGCAGATTTACTTTCGATTTCTAGCAGTTCCAATATTTTAGAAAAGGTTAATGCGTTGCTTTACGCAGATGATATTAAAATCTTTGCTTCAGTCTCTAGCTGGTCGGATGTTGGTGAACTACAGCTGGCTTTGAATTACATTTTTAATTGGTCTTTACAATATGGTTTACAAGTCAATCCTCATTAAATTTTGTTAGCAATTACATGTTAGGTAATACTATTTTAGATAGAAAATTTAATTTTATTATTGCACATGTTATACCAGACTTTCTCAGTCACCTTGCCAGGTCGTCCTAATCCCTCTTGCAAACTCTCCAATCCCATCTAACAGCTTGAGATATTAAGCGGGGAGATTATCCTGGCCTCTACAATAGTGTCTGAGAACGTAATTGGACTAGAGTACTTGCTTGTGATGATTCCAACACAGCAGCCAAACTTCTGCAAGATGACCTTATGAAAAAGAAAATTCCAATATGCCACGTTCTGCAAAAATTTCCTAAGTACCCACCATGGTTCTCACCCATCTTAATTTCTCTTATAAAACAGATTAACAAACTAAATAAATTATTCAAAAAAAACACTAATGGAAATATTTATCACCAATTCTCCACTGTACGTAAAAATTGCAAAAACCAACGGGACATTGACTATACCAAAATGATTGATGCAATTGAAGCGGACTGCTGTCACGATGCTAGAAACTTTTGGCACTACATCAATAGCAAATGGAGGACAAAATGTCTTGTACCACCATCCGCACAGAAGATGGGGCAACCACGAACAATATGCAGGAACTTTGTGATTTATTAACAAAACACTTTAACAATCATGCAGTTGCGACTTCAAAAGCTGATGATCTACAACTGACCACCACACAATATCAATAGACCCTTTTTCATACTGTGAACTCACTGACCAAAATATACTCTGCCTAAGACTTAGCAACTATGGCTGCCTGAGACTTAAGAGTAAACTATCAACGTCCACAAATGATTTCCCCTCATTTATAATCAAAGTCTCCAGCACGTTCTTATTCAGCCTCTACAGCAGGTGTACAATCTTGGAGTACTATCCAACCATATCAAAAACTGTGAAAGTTGTTCCTGTTCACAAAAATGGTCTAACTGATAGCAGCCGATAATTAGTGGTACAATCTGTTATTCCTTACCTTGCTAAGATCTTTGACAGCATCTTGCACAAATATTTACCGAGTCAGGTTAATCCGTTTCTATCTGTCACTCAGCATGGATTTATCCCTGGGTGCTCTGTTGAAACAAATTTGATCACCCTTGCTACTGATCTCTTGGACGCTTATGAGCATACTGTTCAGATGGATGTTATGTACATCAACTTTAGCATGGCTTTCGACATGGTCAGACACGATCTATTGTGCAGAAAGCTTCATAACCTAGGATTCCTAGGGAAACCTGCATTCCTTGCTTAAGTTACGTCTTAATAATCGAACTGCATATGTCCATATCGGTCTTTATTGCTCATAACTGGATTTACTTTGGGCCCCTTTAATATTTATACTTATGATCTTCCAGACAGTATAACACATGCTGAAGTACTTCTCTATGCAGATGATGTCAAAATGTACAAATGCATCCATGGACAAGATCATGCTTCTAACCTCCAAAATGCCCTTGATCAACTTTCAGAGTGGTAAAACAAATCATCTACAAATAAACCCAATAAACATCAAATCTTTCATTATAACTACAGAATCAGTGGCCAGTTAACATGATAAAGGATCTTAGCATCATCTTTGACAACACACACTCTTTCCAAGACCACATTCAATCTGTTAAGCGAAAAGCTTTTCGGGTTCTTGGAATGATTTTATGAAACAGTTTTGCCTTCAGTAAAAGTACCACATTTATACACTTGTACAAGACACTAGTGTTGCCTATCCTTCTGTACGGTTCACTTGTCTGGAATGGCATCACTAATGACCAAGCTGTTGAACTGGACTGTGCCCAAAAGATGTTCCCAACGTTACCTCAGAAGAAATTACCCAAATGACAACATCCAATCCCTTATACCTCTCAGTGAGTTAAAGCATAATCTTAAAGAAAATTATTAAAGGTAATATCGATGCGATGCATTTTTTTATTGAAGATTTATGTTTATGTACCAAATAACAGACTACGAAATCGCATCTTTAAGTTTCAACCAAAATTCATCAGTGGTCTCCATGCTCAAAGGTCTTCTCTATATCGCATGCAACAGATCTAAGAATATTGACATTTTTCAATGAATTTTATTTTTAATTTCTCCTTATATTTATCTTTGTTTCTGTATTAAGCACTTGTTACTTTTCACTTTTACAAGGTGCGTTCAAGTTCTAAGGTCTCCTAATTTATTTTTGAAAAACTATTGACCCTAGAAAGCTGAAACTCCCGTGATTTGTCCACATAGTCAATCTTTACCCGTAGACATTTTTCATAATGCTGACGCCATGATTGGTAGGCTGCCGCAAATGATTCTTTAGAAACCAGTTTTGCCTACTGGAAAATCGCTTATGCAAGAACAGAAAAAAGCTTCTGCTCATCGAGCAGCGATGCAATCATGGTGTCAGCGTTGTGAAAAACGTGAACGGCTAGAGGTTGACTATGTGGACAAATGACGGGAGTTTCAGCTTTCTAGGGTCAATAGTTTTTCATAACTAAATTAGGAGACCTTAGAACTTGAACGCACCTCGTATTGTTTTTATTGTTGTTTATTAGGAGCTTTAGCATAAAAGCTACTTACAAGAATGTGTACGTTTATCCAGCCGTCCGTTCGCCGTTTGCACGATAACTTGAAAACGGATTAACTTTTTCAAATTCTGTTTTCAGAAATAAGACCATCAAAGTCTTAGCGCAGCCATATCAACTTTTCAGAATTTTTCATGGACACCTTCAAGTCTAATTCACGTGCTAAAACTGAGTGTAAAGAATACCAAGATAACGGCATGTCATAACAATCGATTTGTCAAGAAAGAATACATTGTTACTTTCTGTTCATCTTTTAAGCATTACTGACATTGGCACGCGCATGTGAAATCGCTTTGTCAATGCACAATTGCTCAAGTGCTCATAATCTATATTATTAAGTAGCGGAAGAATGGAGCTACTTATTGGTTTTATAATGTCAGTCCTCCCGTTTTTGAGGTAGAAGATTGAAATTCGGAATGTAGCTTCTTAAGGGCATATCCATCTGCACTATTTAGTTTGATTTGATTGTTACACTGGGGTCGGAATTACAGGGGTGGGATTCAGAGAGGACAGGATATGTATGTGCTATTTAGGTACGTAAAGGCTTGAAATTCAGTATCTAGATTCCTCTAGGCAAGATCTACATTACTATGAAGCTTAGGCCCAGTTGTTCCATTGGGGTCGGATTTATGGGGGTGGCAGTCAATTGGTCTTTATAACTATGGCAACATATGGCATGTGGTATATAATACGTTCGGAAACGATGAGAAAGGAAAGAAAATACGAGATTTTTACATTTACTACATATTATGTTCGAGAAAATTAATTTTTTCATTAAAAAACTTGGGGAGAGGTAAAAAGTGCAGATAAAGGGGTAAAAATAAAAATAGATGACTGCAGGATTTTTGCTTCATAATCTTCAATATTTGGCTAAAAATGTGAGATTCTGGCTTAAAGAAAATCACTATTAGCTAAATTATTGGTGATAAAAGTTTCAAGTACTGAGTGGCCACACTGCATATGCGTGTGTTTCATTTCTATATATCCATTTGTAACTTACTTACTGACTTCCCCTGTAAATACTCATAACTTATCACTTATGTTGAACACTACTGTACATTTCTTATTGATCTACTTAGCAAAATCGAACAGCATAGATAGCACAAATAAGTTAGACGATACTTCAGCAAATAAGCCATTCATAGAACATAATAACAATTTTTATTTTTTTTTTTTTACAACTTTATTATTTTTATATCATTTCAAACTTTTGCTGGGTTAACTATTACAGCTTAAATCTTAATACAATAACATTCTTTTTTTTTTTAATGTTTTTTTTTCTTCCTTTTATACATGTAAATATATTAAAATCCTCTTCTAAATTTTTCTTGTTCTAAAATTTGAAATTTGTACAAGGAGTATAAGAGAAAAAAGTATATTTAATTAAATTAAAAATAAAAATTAAAAAAAAAACCGTTGAGAGAGAGAGAGAAAAATAAAAATAAAAACAAAAAACTTGCTTTTCTCATTAATAATAAATCAATTCAACAACAAATGATCGTTAGGATCTCTCATTGCACTGAACACCTTCACCCAACAACAAGAAACAACAACAACAACAAGACTCATTCATTCTCTTCCATTAAACTTTGTGTCATTGCAATCAACTAATATTTATATTATTATTATTATTATTAATATTAATATTATTATTAATTAATTATTATAATAACATTTGCTAGATTTAAAAGTTTGACGCACAGGAAAAACAATAAAAATCTGTGACACGCTCGAAAAAAGGTGCCAAAGAAATAAAAGAAAAAATTATTCACAATAAAATAATCCTATGTATAAATAAAAATATCTCTTAAAACGCTACGTATGTACACATTACTAAAATACTGTAATTAAAAGTAAATAAATAAAAATATTATCATTATTATTATTTCGCGTTAAAAATTACAGTTAAATTTGGACATAAGCTTGCAATTCCCTTTGTTTGTCAGTTTTTAATTGTAAAATTACAGTACGTGACAATGGGTAATCTATGTACACTCAAAAAATTGTAAAAATTCATTAATACTGATAATTTTTTGTTGAAAGAAAGCACAACAGGTAAAACAAAAAGGGTTTCAAAAAAAATTACACATAAAATGGACTCGGTAAGTTCTACCTTTGGTGGCTCACAACCTAAAACTCAACAATTTAAACGAGTGGGATACTTAATAACGATAATGGTGGGCAGGGGCTTTCTTGGCTATTCTAAGGACAGATAAATCTTACCAGATGTTGCTTTGCTTTAACGTTTATCAAGTTTGAGAAAAATAATCAAATTTTCCTAGCACAGTTGACTCCACATATAAGAGCCCTGCTTATAAGACCAAGTTTCAATTTTCATAACCCCCCCCCCCCCCACTCTATTCTCGATGCTTAAAATGGCTCCTCCCTTTTAAGAGCTCAATTTTCCCTAATGGACTCTCACACGTATGAAAAAAAGCTTTAAACAAGCTAAAATGGACTCTAAAACACGGTAATCCAAAAAAACGTACTAACATTTCCATACTTTACAAAATATACAATATTGTGCTAAGTGCAAACAAGGAATTTTGCTTCCACCACTGCTATGTGCATGTCCATCTTGAGACGCATTACTAGGATGTTGGGTAGTGCTGTTAGATTTCTGCCACATTCTCCGACTTAACACCTCTCGATTTCCCACAGGCCTGCTTAGGCTGGAGACAGTGGCGGGATTAGGATAAGACGACAAGGGATAGGGCTACAGAAGGAGAAGTATGATAGTGGATCAGAATAGGTTAAGGATGTCCATTTCATGGTGTTAGTACTATGGCAGGTAGCGCAGTTCAAGACGAGTTTACGTGAGAGCACATGACAGAATGGGAACATATGTTAGCGAATTCGACCAAACGATCGCTGAGGTAAGGAATAATTTAATCCTTCCTTCAGGAAGCTCATACAAAAAGTATTCCACGAAGCCCGATCTATCCATTGGAATAGCACTGAACACAAATCTTCCAAGTCCATCAAAAAGAATTTGATAGAAGACAACGCTATAATATCCAAAGCCAACTAGGGCAATGTTTCCGTCGTCATCGTCCACCCTGGCTATATAAAGAAATCGAGATGCCTATAGAGCATCGCTGCTTGCAGTGGTTCGCAAAAACAATTTGCATAGCAACTTTGGACATGCACTTCAAAGGGGTATTCTGATGTTCTATGTGTAAACTTTGTTTATAAGAGAAGTTTTTCATTTTCCTGACTGGGCTCTTATAAGAGGAGTCGACTGTAATTTACCAAGAGGCTTAAAATAAAAAGTGCTGATATTAAAAAATTCAATCACATCATGAATTTAAATTCACAAATATAAACAAATTTAAATAAAATACTCGAGGGCTCTGCCTCCTTTAACTTAAAATGGACTAGCTTAACATCAAGACGTCATTGGATGGTGCAATGCACGAACTGCACCAGAATTTTCTTGCCACTATCCCAATATATGTACTTTGTTCTCCGTTCTTCGTGGGTTTGCGGGCAGTGAGCAAAATCTCGACTGAATTTATTCACATTCAGTTGGAATTATGTTATGAACTGCAGCTGTGTATACGGTAATTACACACATTCACACAAATGATGTTTTCCTCTCATGAGAATGGTACGTAGTTAATATCAAATGTAAATTCAAAAGATTAGAAAAGGAAACTAATGGTTGTTGTTAAAAATCAGTTTGTTTATTTTTAAATTTTTCATTTTTTAAAATACTCTTTGTAGTAGAAGTACCTAAGCAGTCTAATTCTGTAGGAAATATTCACTTTAATCCTTTGCATAACAAAAAGAAACAGACAACTAAACTTCAGATTCGGAAGGGATCCCATCATCATCATCGTCAGACCAGCTTAGGTCGATATTGGTTGAGTCCGTTGGTGCAACTGCCTGGCTCATCGATTCTGGCGTCGCTGGCTTTGAAAAATAAGCTTGAGAAATTTCCTCCGACGACGAATCTTTGCCGCCTGAATCTACACAGTTAAGCGTTGCTTTGTCATGAATGAACTGTTCGTGCAACGTTCGGCGAAGCAAAGTGTTCGAACTTTCCCGTGTCTGATCGTGATGGTGAGGACTCGGAAGCCCCACCATCGCCTCACCTGCTGACATTCGTGGAGACATAGCAAAACTACAGGGCGAGTCCTCCAATGATTCCCTCCCTGCATCGCGTATTTTAAACAGTGGAGAAGAGTTCCTGGGTGAAGATTCTTCACTCGATGATGATGATGACGACGAACTGCTCCTGGAACTGTTCAACATTTCCAGGGGTTCTTGAAGTGGAGAACTATCGGTTGGGGACTTCATACCAAGTACTGTAGTCGTGTTTAAGAGTCCACCACTGCCTTCGCTTCTCCTACTGTGCACGGGGCTGTGATCCATGTCGGAAAAAGACATCGGTGCCGAATCCCATTTCGGTGATGTCAGTCGAATGTTCGTCGTATCTTCGGTTTCGGATACTATTTCATAATCAGACGAATTGTGAGACTCCGAGATGGTTTCTTCCATTACGTTAGAATCGGTGATGGAACTGTGCTGAGATTCCTCTAGATTTGTGAGACACCTTGCGGAGTAATCTAGTTCAATAGCGTCGACCATCGAACTTCTTGTGTGCAACGCTACCGGATTTAAATCATTCTTTTCATCGTGGAGAACATTCTGAAAGCAACCACTCACTAATTCATCAGTAGAACAACAATGTGGAAGAGAGGAAGATGTTTCTAAAGAAGCTAATTGTTCGTCGTCGTTCACATGTACTCTGTTGTTATCTGTGTCCGTACAAACTAAATCAAAGCCATCTATATTACTATCCTGACTATGTTCTTCAGGAAAGGATGTGAACTTAGGCGACGATGGCTGATTCGTATCAGCTACAGTAAAAACAGGAATGACTTTACATACAAATTCATTTTCAACAACGTTTTCATTTAATTTTTCAAAACTTTTCCTGGCTGCTTCACCAAGATCAAGCTCACTTTGCTTAGACGAATGCCCTAATTCTTGTACAGTATTCCCACAATGCTGCCTTACCTCAGTTTTCTGTGATATTTCAGTCGGCAGTGGCGTCTTATTTGCAGATTTGCCATTCTTATGTCTAAGTTTCGACGGTGTCTCTGATAACTTATAATGACTAGAACTATTGTGAGAATCTTCTAACGTTTTAATGGTTATCAGAGAAGGTAACCGAGTGTCTTCACACGAATGTGAAGGTGTGCTTGTGGAATGTTTTTCTTTTCTATGAGATTCACTTAATTTCGTTTTCTCTTCTTGAGAACAGTTTTCCGAAGATTTGCTCTCCGAACCTTGGTTACAACTCGAGCTACAGGAGGCATCTTGTTTAACAGATTGTTCCGTTTCAGACAAATGGAGGTCCGATAACTGAAATATATCAGAAGATTTAAATACAGACGACGTATCGCTCTCATCTCCAGATTTTAATTCCGAACTTTCACACGAATCGTTCAAGTCGTCCACTAATAAAAATGTCTGATGACGATTTTCATTTGACTCTGGCATGATAGGATCTTTAACGTTTGTTTCGTCATTTGTTGGCGAATCAATCATCTCCTTTGGGTCGATTCCTACTGTCCAAGACAGAGATCCAGCCCGTCTGTAACGAACGGCAGGAGACATTTCATTCTTACCCTTGTTCTCTATGTCTGAAACGGAAAGCCGTTGGTGTCGTCGATTATGTGGGTCTCGAATTTGCACTGGATTGCTCTTGCTCATAACTCTAGGTGACGATGCTGCAGATGATTCATAATAATACTTTCGTGAAGCACTAGTATCAACATCATATCTTTTATTCATACTTTCGTCCCATGAATGATAATCTGGTGAAGTGTCTAAAAGAAAGAAAGAAACATAATAAAAATCCTTGTTTTTAAATTTGATTTTAAATATTTATATTACCATATTTTCACAAATATACCCCATGGGTTACACACTCTTTTACATCCTGAGGAGGGAGGTAATGGGGAATACAAAGATGTGAATGACATGTTACACCACACACTACCCTTTTCTGTTGATACAGTCTTTTTTTCCCCTGGTAGATCAGGTTTTGCCACTACCCTAAGTCACTCTGTTCTTTGTGGAATATCTTTGAGCCTTACAAAAGAAAGTAAGCTATTGCCTCTGTTAAACTGTGGGGTCCGTTGGCAATAAATATACTTTAGTTCATGCATTTCCTTCTTGTTGACATATATTTGTAATATTGGGCGTAACAAAAATGAGTGACGATTTGAAAAATCAATTAACGAAAAATGGAACAATAGAGGTGTATGGTTTGCTGCATTCTGCTTAGGAAACCAGGGAATTCATTCACACCAAGTTTCAAGATCAGTTACAAAGTTCGTCAATAGATGGCGCTAGTGATGGGGAAAACTAAAAAACTATAGGCGCATTCTCCATCGCGCACGAAACAAACTATATGCACGTTGTGTCCGCACTGGCTGTTCCTCATCGCTCAGTGCGTTTCGTGCACGCTGTTCCTCATCGCCAGTGCGTTTAGTTATCGTGCGTTTGGTGCATTTCGTGCGCGCACGAAACACACTAGCCAGGAGCTGGGGTTGCCTGATCATTCAATTGTTAACGCTCTGTTCTCCTTCAGGCTGCTTGATTCGCACGATTCAAACTGCAGAATTCGCACTGATCACGTGACTCACTCTCACGATTGTGCGTTTCGTGCGCGATGGAGAATGCGCCTTATGTTATCAAAATAACCACCATAGTCTGTGAATTTTGTCCTCAGACTGCACCACCTTGTTGCTGCAAATGGTGGTTATTTTGAAAAAATTGTTTAATAGTTCCCACTGTCGACGAACTTTGTAACTAATTTTGAAACATGGTGCAAATAAATTTCCTTGGTTTCCTAAGCAGAACGCAGCAAACTGCACGTATCTATCGCCTTCCCTTATTGAAAAACGTTAACTGAATTTTCAAATCGTCGTTAATTTTTGGGACACCTGATATGAAGGAACCTTCTCAGTATGTATTATTTTTATAATGCTGGGGGAGGGGGGGGGGGAATTAATAACTCCAAAATAGCTCATCAGAGCCAAACAAATTATTTATAAAAAAAAATTCATCTTAATAAAAGGAGTTCGTACATGTTGTGCACTTTGAAAGCTGACGTCTTAAGCCCAAATCTTACAGTATAGCGTTCTTAAGATGTCAGCTTTTGGAGTAGTGGTACGAATAACCAACCTTTTAGCGACGGATAACTCTGAATTTGCATAAGAAATTATACTGAAAGTATAAGCTGCCAGTGTGTTAACATTTCGTTAAGTTTTTTGTTTATTTTCTGTAAGTATTAAGGAATCCTGACTTAGTATGAGCCTTGGTATACTAAAATACACATATACGGAGTTTTTAAGTCAATTTCAGAAAAAAAATTTTTGAACTGGGGAAATAAACACATAGGCGGCCACACAAAGTGCGACGGACATGACGGATGCTATGCGTCCAAAAAATATTGTCCTATATTTGCTATGTAAGTGCCCACACAGAGCTGCGGATGCTACTGATGAGACGCTATGGAGGGTTTTATTTCCGTAAATATTTTCTGGACGTCCAAAACATCCGTCGTGGACGGGCATGTACAGTTGACAGGCAATGGTCATGTGCAGCTTAATTTTTTGCTTTCAATGATTTCAACCTGTGAATATGCTTTGATTATGGAGTTCCTAGTGCAAATAAATATATATTCCTTGGAAAAAATAATTATATCGCTAAATAAATACAAATTATAATTTATTAAAAGAGTTAAAGAAATATATACAAAAAATTAAAAAAAAAAAAATGACTTTGCATAGATAGAGAACTAACCAGTTTCAAGGTTTATTTCTGTATTTTTCAAAACATTACTTTGAAAATACAGGAACAAAAAAAAAACAAAAACTATTCTTTATCGTAATTTTAGGTACTGTAAAGCCTCTGTTCATATCGTTCTGAAATACTATGAATAAAAAAAACATTTGGCATAATTATAATTATATTAATTCATTATAATTGTAATGAATATTATTTATTGTAAATTTAAATTAATCCATACATTTAGCCTTCTCTTTACGTAAATCTTCAAATAAACCATGAAATAAACAGAGTTGTATACAAATTGGAGCGAATATAGCATTCATCGCATAGCACTTTGTGTGGCTGTAGTTTTAGTGAGTAGTAGGCCAATAATTAAATAATATTTATTAATCTTCTGATTTAAATGACCTTGTTTTGAACTTTTTTAACATCCCATTCTAAATTCAGGGTTATACAGGGGCTCAGGGTATATTCGTAAAAATATGATACTAGCTAACATAAAAATGCAATGATAATCTTTCTTTCTTACTCTGTTGCAAGCGCCACTGCAGCTCTTCTTTCTCCATTGATAATCTCTTGTTGACTTTAGATTCTTTGTCATACCATTCCTTCAATAACTGATGTTCCAATGTTAACCGTCTGAAATTTCAATGAAATTGTTTATATGCAATGCTGTTAAATTTTTATTTCTTTTTTTTTTTTTTTAAATCTATTGTTCAACAACTTGTGTGAAACTACTTACCTTTCAGAAGTACTCTTTATATTAACTTGTGCCTGCAAATCTTCCGTCCTTGCAGAGAGCACTGCAATTTTTTCTTCTGCAACATGTAATTCTTCCTTCAATTTCTTTAACTGATTGCTTTCTTGTCTCAGATCGTGTACTTCCTTGTTCCTTAATTCCATCACAGTCTTTAAGCTATCCACTTCTTTTTCCAGATCTTTAATTTTTGCAGCTGCCATCTAAAATAATTGAAAATCAATGGTGAAAAATGTTTTAAACAAGCCAGTAAATTTTTCAAAAACGTCTATGTGGGCTGAAGAATATTTAGAAGGCTGTTCAAGAATTAAAGGATTACCCACCAATCAAAGTAATACAATGATCAGAAAGTCTTTCCAGCATTACAAAAATTCTATTAAACATGTATGGTTGAAGTTTTCTAATTATTGATAACTCCCCAGGAATATATGTTACACAGAATTTTCCGTATATAATAATGCCCGTAATTTTCGGTATATAATACGCACATTATGCAAAATAAAAGTTAAAAAATTCATTACCTCGGCCATGATTCAAACGGATATAACGTTGGTGATCACATATTACAACTTATACTCAGTTTTCACATTACAAATCTTGATCATGATCAATTCACTGATCATGGTCAGAAATATAGTGTGAACAAAACATGATTAAGTGAAACCTGATCATCATGTTCGAAACCTGTGTAATATCACACACATTCCTATAACCTGATCAAATCCTTACACACATTCAAGCTGATCAACTCCCAGAATCCAATGCGGTCGCCAAGGCTTTTCATAATGGCGGAAATATGCCGCTTTGCTATATATTTAAGAGTTATACGAACTAATTGCACCGTCGTGCCATGAATAGTTAATGTAGAAGAAACTCCATTTGCTCAAGAACATCAATTATGAACCGAAACAAGAAAAAAAAACAAGTTATTTTTATAATCAGAGAAGATTAGGTCGGCAGTAAAGTACCTATCGCTGAAAACTCCACTATTGCCATCTAGTGGCAAAAATTGTAACTCTGATCATGTTTAAGATTTTACAATGTGAACGCACGGATTTGTCGATAAAGCTGGAACATGATTTACCTTGAATGTGTGTAAAATAATCATGATCAAGAATTATAGTGTGAACAAGGTATTAGCCAATTAACTGTTAAAAATGGCACACAATCATAGGGAATACAGTATCACCCGCTTATAGCGAAATTCAAGGGAACGGAGTTTCTTTTCATTATATCCCGATTTTGTTATATCCGAATGTAATAAAAATGTATGTACAGTCATAATAGAATTAAAACTAAGCATAAAACTAGGCATAACCATTGTTTTAGTCAATTTTATTCAGGATGAAAAAAATTCGATATCGTTTTCTGTTTCATAGTTTTTACATAACTTTTGTTTATATATTTATGCAACTTAAAATAACTTTCAAAAATTTCGTTTGGCACATCACCGTAGATGGTTAAGTAATTTTTTACTTGATTCATCGGCGAGTCCATCTGCTTCGATGATGGTATGGGCGGTTCTGGTTCATCGTCACTTTCTTGGCTCTCCTCTCCGCCATCTTGGATTCTCTGGCTCTGTTCCGCGATGGCGTGCTTCTAAAATCTTTAACTTTAACTCTACAGATAGAGAGTTTCGCTTTGGTTTAGCCATGTTGAACTCCTTGAAAAATTTTGCCTGAATGACTTGACAAAATCAACCAACCCCGTAAATGCTCATGGGCCTTGCAGTTAACTATGTGATGGCACAATCATATGATTGGTTCAAGTACAATCACGTGATCGTTCAACTAGCATGGCGGCCGTGGTGGCGGGAATGTTTAACCAACCATTCACAATAAAGAAAAATCGCAGTTAGGAAAAAATGTTACACGTGTCTACGCGTTCGGTCTAGACCGACTTATAATAACAATTAGTGATATTTTCCGAATAAATTTCTTCGATTTCCCTTCGCTGTAACCGGATTTCTTTCAAAAACATTTCTCAATAAACGTGTAACAATGCATAGAAAATAGACTGACGGGGTTGGGACTGAATTTTTTTTTGCTATATGCGTGTGTTCGTTCTAACAGTGTTCGTTATAAGTGGGTAATACTGTATTACAATTTAACTTGACCAGACAAGAAATCCACAAAATAAATTTAGCATCTTTCCAAATGCTTAAAAATTTCAAAATGGTGTCCACCTATAGTGCCTGGCATGAAAGAAAAAGGAAACTGGCGCATGTGTAAATGAATAAAACTCATTCAACCAATCAGAAATGGACAGGAATCAAGGCATTACTTACTATTGATGCAGGTATAAGTAATACCTCATTTCCAGTCCGTTTCTGATTGGTTGAAGGAGTTTTATTCATTTACACATGCGCCAGTTTCCTTTTTCTTTCGTGCCGGGCACCATAATAAGCATTAACTTTAGCATTAACGTAGATGACATCAGCTTAGGAAGTTAGGGGACGCTATTTCACACTGTTACCAACCAATCTTTTTAAAGATGAAACTAAACGTTTGAATTTTCTTTCAAATAGTTACGTTTTGCATGGCAAAGAGTACAAGCACATACAATTACAGGAATTATCCCTCCTGTGGATGATTCAATCATGAGAATCGAAGAAGAGGAGCAAACTGTAATTAGGCCTAACATACCGTAGTTTAAAGCCTTTAAAAATATGCAAGTGAAACTTCAGACAATCATAATGCACTGCACAGTTGAACAAATATGGCAGAGCACTCACTATCGCGGAATCGTTGTCTTAGGTGCATATATTGCATATTATAATCCATTGCATATTATTATGAACCGGAATTTTACCGAAAATAAAGTGATAATTTTCAAGCATATTATATACCGAAAATTATGGTAATAAATATTTAGAGTGGCAGTTTGACTAAGTGAAGTGTTTGGTTGCACAGTAATCATTAAATGAACTGTTTCTCGACGAAAAATTTGAATATCTGCAAACAAAAACGGTTAGAGAATTAAATTTTGGCTACACTTACTTGTATCTTAAAATCAGAATCTTTCATCATATTCTCTTCCATTTCTTTATTTTGCTGTTTTAACTCTTCTTGCTTTAACTTCAATTTGGAAATCTTTTCTTGTAACTCGGACTGAAGTAATTTGGACTGTTTGTTTATTTCAGCGACTTCATCGGCAAAGCTTTTTTCTAAGCCTAAAATAAAATTTTTAAAACATTAGCAATTCTAGTTTTAAATGACAGGGTGTATCCACTAACTCTACTAGGACAAAAGTATCCGAACATATGTATTAGGAGAGAACACAATGTTTTATTTCATAAATTAGTATCCGTTCGGTCCGTCTTTCACAGCAATAACAGTCTCCATTCTTCTGGGAAAGTTTTCCATAAGTTTCGATACATTGCTGGTGGAATTTTATTCTATTCTGCAACCAGTACATTAGTGAGTTCTGGAGCAGCAAACATTGGGCGAGTTGGTCTGTTCCATAATTGTCATTCCAATTCATCCCAAAGTGCTATCGGAAATAAATCCGGGCTCTGGGCATGGCAGTCCATTTCATGGAATCATCCCTGTTAAACCCTTACTTTGTGAACAAGAGCATTATCGTGTTGAAATAGAAAAGGGCCATCGCCGAATTGCTGCCATAATGGCCTAGGATGACAATATGCTGAAGTTTCATCTATGTTTGAACACTATTTGTGATGTTATTAGGCATATCCCATGTTTCAGTGGGGTGTACAGATACTTTTGAGTTCTAGAAAACTTGTTCACGTGTGCATGGGGCGTTAGATAATAATTTGATAATTAACAGAAGCATAAAGAAAAGCATAAATAAACATAAGAAATAATTAACATTTTTTTATTCACCTTCCACTTCAAGCTTGTGCTTTTCTTCAAGTTCTAAAACCTTGGACTTGTGCAAGCTTTCCATTTCACTCTTGTGTTTTTCATGCTGCGAATTTAGGTCTTCCAACTGAAGGAAACATAAAAAGAGAAAAACATTAAAGTAATAAAAAAAAAAAACTTAAAAAAAAGAAGCTTTACTGCAGACAAGTAGGCTTTATGCTATAGTCCGTTTCCCTATATTGGTAGAGAAATTCAGGTGACTAAAGTGACCTCTTTAGAAAGTAGACCCTTTACATCTCACTCTTCCCATGTTGCATGATTCAGGCTTCTTTGCTTTCATGCTTAGTTTTCTTTTTCCTTTTTTATTCCAAAAAAATCAAAATACTGTCGATAACGACCACCCATGGGACAAAACAAATGTGGTTGTTATATACAGGTTCAATCAAAACAATTACCAATCAACAAACATGATTAAAAACAGGCATGTTCATTTATTTATAAAAGAATCTAAGCTGTCAATCGACCAGATAGAGCCTTCACTCTACGCATCCAGTCACACATAATAAGCGAAGCAGTCGTTATTTTTGGACAGATTTTCGTAACCTCTCTCTGCTTGTTAGACATAGTAAACAATGAATACAAAGAGAAAAAGGAAGAAAAAATTCCACGACCTGGACTCGAACCAGGTACCTTGCCTATCGCTGGTATGCTCTAACCAATTGAGCTATCGCAGACAATGAACCGCCAAACTGTTACAATGTGTCCAAATGTACTTCCTTGAAGTCGCTAATTAGCTTATTTGGCAGAGCAGCCTCCGACTCAATGACAATTGTGTATACAAAGAGAAAAGATAAGAAAAATATCGCAACCTGGACTCGAACCAGGGACCTTGCCTAACGCTGGCAACGCTGAAACAGCTTGGCAGTTCATTATCCGCAATAGCTCAAATGGTTAGAGCGTTGCCAGCGACAGGCAAGATCCCTGGTCAGGTCCAGGCCGAAGAATTTTTTCCTTCCCTTTTCATTCACAATTTGCTTGAAGTTTATCTTCAGTATATTATTATCTTCTCTTTGAATAGTAAACAGTATCAGTAGGCTAAAAGAACCAGTAGTTGTATTTTTGTATCTGTTGAGTCTGATTGGTTGATTACAGCAAAAAGTGTAGCTTGATTGGCACTTAGATTAAGACCCGATTGGTTGCATAAGTGGTTATTATAGGCAGGTTTTAAGTATAGGTTTAGATACATAGGGGATCAAAAATGCCGACTGCTGGTTGCATTAGACAGGTGGTTGTTATGCTAACAGATTTCCCAAGAAAAAGTGGTCATTATATACAGGTGGTCATTAACATAGGTTTCACAATAGAGATATTACTTTTTATTTTTGAAATATGGATGGCGAAAATAGGCTTCTTAGGCAGTTTTCCAAATCGGCAGGTAAGAGACTAAGAGATCAGGCCTAAAACGATCTGGGTATTACCATTAAAGACATGTGCATAATGGCAGAAGATTGTGATCATTGGAAATTCTCCATTGGGGTGCTATCTCCGCAAACCTAATAAGTGGACTTAAAGGTAAGTAAGCTTTTCACAAATGTGCATAAGTTACCTGATGTTCAAAATTTCGCCTTCTTTCCTCTTCTGCAGCTTGATGAGTTTCTTTCACTGCCAAAAACATGAATCAAATAGTTGAAAGAAATTAACAACAAATTCAGCTAAACAGAAAGTAGTAAAATGCAAATTCCTAATTCTGTTTTAATCATACTACTGGGTCTAGCATAGTTCATTACATAGCAAACCCATAAATTTGTAGATCAGAGTTAATTATAAAGCATCAACATGACTGCAAGCTAAACAAAAAATCGTTTGCCAGTCTGAAAGAGGCTGCTACTGATAATGGATGTATTAGACACGCAACTTAATTCTGGCAGTTATCTTTGAGAAATGAAATTCAGGTGTACAACTTCAACCATTTTAACACATAGGGATGACGATTGTATGATCTTTATTCATGCATAACTTCAAACTTTCAGTTCATTACTTCATGAGTTACGTTATTCAAAAATGGAGCTCGACAATAGCACATGAGTAAAGTAGTTTCGTTTATATCTCCACTGTAGCAGATGAATTTAAGCTTACAACATATAGGCAGCCTAGTTATAACAATCATCTGCAGATCTTATAAATGAAATATTTAGTTAGGGAATTTTATTATAAATTTATTTAATGCGGTGTCAGCAGCTGCTAATGTCACATGACTTCTGGTTGACTTCCTAATGGGTCCCTGGTTGCATAAGAAAAAATCTGGACACCCAAAACTTGAACGATGAGGAGCAGCCAGGCCAGGCAAAGAGCTTTTCATGCAGATCTTGAAGCAGTCCTCTCTGAAGAATAACACAGACTGTAAGAACTTGAAGAAGTTCAAAATAACTAGCCATGTCATTGGACATCAGTTGCACAGGCTTGCAAAAACCCAGAAAACAATCGGATGCAGGACCACAACAGACGTCTTCATCTGTTTATCAGGCAGAAGAAACCTTTTCTTTCAAGATCATAAAACTTGAGTCAACACCAATAAACTACACCTCCTGGCAGTCCAAACACAACATTCACAACAAAAGGGTTCTACTGTGCATCTGATGGGATCAAAAGGGGTATCTCACCATGAGCTTCTCCCACCAGGGCTGACAATCATGGCAGACCATTACGCCATGGAAGAAGCAGAATGGGAAGAGAAGTTCCGAGAAATTGTGAAATAAAAAGTACACTAGTGATCCTAGCGGATGAGTTGAATCGTAATGAAGCAAAAGTGAATCTATTGCTCGTCACTCATTCCATGGTTAAGTCAGAGTCAATGAAACTGATAGTTACGTCTTATCCTGTCATTGTGTGATCTGTGGTCAGGAATTAAAATGACACTTAGTTGTGGAAGAGCGATCACCAAGTGAACAATGTGCTTCAAACTAACTCCAATGCCTGTCTTTCAATTGTATATGCTTCAATCATCGAAAACTTTGTTCTTAACGTCTAATATCGATATGCAGAGTACACGGAAGACAGATTCTAAAGGAGCAAACTATTGCAACTTTCAAACAGAAAGGAAATTTTTAAAAAATAATCTAGGGGGAGGAAGAAGCACGGTAGAACAGCGGAGGGCACTCTCGCATGGTGGCAATTAAAATAACAGGGAGTGAAAGGTACAGCGGAAGTTGACTCCAACTCGACTCATCCATTGCAGGGAATCGGCGCTGGTTTTATTTCACTGATTTAGCACTGGAACTGTTATGAGCTTCGCTTCCCATTCTACTTCTTCCATGATTACGCGTTGAGAACTGCAAAATCTGCAGCATGCAATTGAGGAAAAACAGCCACAGAGTCGCCATGGAATGGTCCTGCTGCACAACACCAACAATTGTTCTCACATAGCTCAAGTGATGAAGAATGTCCTTAATGAACTTTGGTGGGAAGTCCTATCTAACGTGGCATACGCTCCAGACATTGCTCTTTTGAACTACCACTTGTTCTGGTCGATGCAGAATCATCTGGGCGGCACCCGTGATGATTCTGAAAAAGAAGTAGAATGAACTGTTCTTCCACTGCGGAATCCAAACGTTGCCTGAATGATGGACAAAGTGGCGACAAACGGAAGAAATTATTTCAAATAGCTATTGAACATAATTTCTGAGAAATAAATAAAGTTAAAAAAAAAAATCCGACAGAATCAAGTTGCAAGCCCAATAAATGCCGCCATTTTCCACCAGGCTAATGAATTTTGCTGGACCCTGTATATAACTCTAAAGAAATGTTTAAATGATAGCAAAGAACATACAATTGTACTATTATAAGAACAAAATTTTTCTCTCTTACATTGTGTTATTTCTTCTAAGCTGGATTTTTGAAGTGATTCCTTAAGTTGATCCAATTCTGCTGCATGACATTCTTTCAATTTGTTAATCTCTTCACAGTGAGCACTTGTAAGATTTGTTAACCGTGTTTCCAGATCATTATTCTCTTTGGAAGCTTGTTCTGCAAAACAAATTACCAATGATAATAAAAGCCATTTGCATGAAAGGGAAACACCAAAACTACTCTCTGCTATTAACTACATAAATTTGTTCAGAAATACTTTCGAAAAGAATCATATTCTGAAATGATTCAGTTGTGTGAGCTTAAAGGTTAATAGAGCATATATCATTCAAAAATTTTCGATTTTTCCTAATATTTTATTAAGAAAAATGCCTCGGAAAATTGAAAATTGGCATGGGATCTTCCATCCCTTCTCCAGAGAACACGGCGGAATAAGGCGTCATTTCCTGCGGTGAGAACCTCAGGGAATTTCGTCGCCGAGATTCTAGTCACTTAGAAGGATTCTACATATCGTAAGATTTTGCTAACATGTTTTATGTCGGTATGCCTTCAATTTGTTCTCTGTTTGATGTGTAAATAGACAGTCGGATAGAAATTTCACGTTTCATAGATTTCCACAATCAGAATCGATTAAAAACCAGTGGATTAGTTTTTGGCAGCGAGGGAACTGGTATCGAACTCCAAACAGCATCGTGTGCTCATTTCGAAGCATCTTGCTTTGTCTACGCATCCACTGTTTTAAATTCAGTATCAATTCAAACAAGAAATTCGCTGAAACTAGATGCTCTTCCAACTCTAAACGGGCCTGGCGTTCTTCAAGAACAACGACCGCAACAGCATATGCTAAACGCCGAAGGAATGAGGCTCTGGAATGAGGTAGACCTACCTGTTGTGTAGGGGACACGCTGATGCGGCAAGCAGAAGATCCCGTTTCACGGTTTAATGCATAGGGCTGTATATCACAGATCAAATGTTTCATTTAATTCTGCTAACGGCCCTTGTATATCGCTGTTACTGTTATCAAAATCACAGTCATCACTACCGGTCTTGTTTCATATTCATATTACATTGCGATGCACAATGACAACTATAACCAATTGTGTCCAATGTGTAACGTCGCGAATTCGAAACTCCTTTGAACTTCTCGGCAACTTGTGACGTAACAGTTGCCGAAACATGGTGCCAGTGTTGATCGCAGGGGGAGGGAAAAAATGAAAGTTTTTTTATATGTTTTATCAATTTTGATCCTGAGCACCATATATGCTACTACTGCCTCCTTACAGCAAACTATGGCAACTATGCGTGTGGGATGTTATTATAAAAAAAAATGGAGGATTTACCTCTCTATTGCCGTAAAATTTACTATGATCTGCTGTTTAGTTTACTTCTTATGAACATTTGAAATGTTTCACGGACTTATTAACAACCTTCAATACTACTTCTTCTTCTGGTACAGAGGATAGATTATCGCCAAGTGAACCCCCCCACCCCAGCGATGAACTGGGCGCTTATTCCAGGTAGGGAATTTTGCGCCATCCCAGCTAAGATAACGACTGCTACAAGATTACAGTAGTAGCCGGAACCGATGGATTAATGTGCCCTCTGAAGCAAGGGGGGTGGCTGGCTATGCCTGAAGTTAGCTCCGCACATCGGCGAATTGATCGGCGAGACAGCCAAGCCGTGATCAACCCCCACCCTGTAAAATTATTAAGAAATACATTTCTCATAACACTTACCAAGATGATTCTTCACTTCTTCTAATTCTGCATTTAAGCGTTTAAGTTGTAGCCTCAGTGAAGGAAGAGAGAAAGCATTTAGCTGAAGAGAAAAAGAAAAAAATAAAATAAAATAAAACATCTGCAGATTAAACATCAGCATTCTTATAAGTCCCTCTAGGGTTTAGGAAGTTAACAGAACAATAACCGTAACAGACTTAGCAGAAACATTCATACAGAGGATAGATTACATTAAGAATGAATGGTTTTGTGGGTCCATATCTTCAGCTGAAGCTGCCACACTAATGTCAATCATGCCATGGTTTCGAACTATAGCCATGGTTTCGAACTATAGCCATAGTTTCCATTCAAAGAGGCTCTGTCGAAGAGAACTCTGGCTAATTGTAGTCCATGCCTCCTTACAGGCTTTCCACAATCCCTCTACTGGGTGTGTCGTCTATTTCCTAAGCCCGTGAATATCTTTGTGGACAGTTGCCTGAAACACACCTACATGTTTTGCAATCGACCATTGCATGCTAGGGTTTGCCTCTGTAACAAATTGTCTCACCTTCTGAACAATATTCGAGGTACACTTGGGAGCCGTCTTTTGCCTAGAGTGTCTGGGTTCGTCCAGCGATGCAGGAATTTCAGATTTTCGCTTCTCATTAAGCACATTACTCATCCCACCTTTGGAAATCACCAATCTACTTGTTTTGCACATGTTTTTAATTGCATAATGCAAGTATACTTGGCATCAGAAAGGGCAGTTATGTAGCTTCCCAAAACCTATCAATATTTGGCCCCATCTTTCCAATCATGCAACTGCGATTGACCACTTCCTATCCCAATGGACGCAGTGTTCAGATATTTTGCATATTCAAATCATTCATTCTTTACATAATCTATGCTCCTATTATTGATAGAGAATCTTTCAAATATGAATTCATAATAAGCATTGTGTCATACACTTAACCGGTGGAGGACAGTCAAAGAAAATATGGACATGCTTCTCGAGATGACTTTCTTCTTCCATGGTCTCCACGATCACCTCACCTAACTCCATAACTTCCGTAATATTTTTCTTAAAGATCATATTTGTTGCCCCCTTTGCTGCAAGTTTTAGCCCAGCTGCAAGAGAAGATCGCTCATGCAGTCGCTGGCATCGACTGTCAGATGTGAGGGAACTTGATTACAGGATTTATGTCTGCCACATCATCTAAGTTACATATTTAACATATACAGCATACATATAAAACTTGAAGAAATTCTCTATTTATTAATATGAACGTTTCCACTATGTCTATTATAGTTACTGTTCTCTCGACTTCCAAAACCCCAGAGGCATACGAATCACCCTGTAGATATAGGGCTTGTTCAGAATAGACACACACTTTGCATAGAAACCCCTGTGCAGAAAGGAACTATTCCCATTATTAGAATAGGATCATCCAATGGATTCTGATTGTAGTGGAACAGTTTCAGAACATGGACAGCATTTTTGAAACACTTTATGAGAACATTGCCTGCAGATGTCATATCTACAGTGACTTTGGGGGATGCAATTTTGAACAATTGTTGTAATAATCTTTTTTTAATACCCCAATAATTTAGTCTACTCTGAACCACCTACAAATTTGACAGATTACAAATGGTCATAAGAAACAGTGTGCAAAGCGAAACAAATAAACAGCAACACCATCTGACAGATCAAAACATGGCAGTTATTTATAAAATTTCCAAAAATTATTTTGAAATTTATGTCAGAAAGATGACCCCCGTTTAAATCAATACATTGTTACAAGCGTTTCTGGAAGTTGTCATACAGTGACTCCAGAGTTGTATAAAGCAGACTGACATTTTTCAAATTTGGAATCCATTGTTAACAGTAACTTCACAATGACCATAAAGCTCTTCATTTTCAACAAGATGGAGCAACTGCTCACACAGCATGAAAAAGCATGGCTGCTTGTCGCTTGTGTTTCGGAGGCATCACTTGGCTTGCTCGATCACCTGCTCTTACTGTTCCAGATGCAGTTTTTTTGGTTTCTTGAAGAAACATGTGTTGATGACTAATATTCCTGAACTCAGACAAGCCATGTTGATGAAGTCGCAACCACTGATGAGGATTTATGGAGCTGCGTGTACAACAACTTCCAAAATTGCTTGCAACAATGCATCAATTCAAACGGAGGATCTTTCAGACGTAATTTTCAAAAATTGTCTTGTAGAATAAATAGCATATTTTGGTCTGTCAAATGATGTTGTTGTTTATCGTTTTGTTTTGTGTACTATTTTTTAAGACCATTTAAAAATGTGTCAGTTGGCTCAGTGCCATCTTGTATGCACATGATAGCAATGTGAAAAGACACTAATAGCTTAGGAGTCGAAGCATCTTAAACCCAATAAATCAACGTAATCTTCACATTTTTAACAACATATTAGGTTATATCCTGTCTATTTTAAAAAACTCGATTTTTAAATTGTCAAAATTAGGAAACAGTAAGATTATTTTCCGATTTCTAAAGAATGATCATTGTGTTATGGGTTGCCAAAATATGGCCTCTTTTCAGGTATTTTAATTAACCAACAATTAAAATTAACATGGTCTTAATTATTAAATAAAATCTTGTAACATTCCAAGGAGGAGCTTTAGCAGTGAAGCAGAAATACAATTTATACATTTACTAAAAAGAAAGGAACCCCCCCCCCCCCAAGCAGGGTAAGGCAAGTAGCAGATCCTGCAGTCATCTATTCTTACCCCTTTATCAGCACTTTTTTATCTCTCCCCAAGTTTTTTTTAATCAAAAAATTAATTTTCTCGAACGTAATATATATAGATGATGTAAAAAAGCTCTTATTTTCTTTCCTTTTCTCATCATTTCTGAACGTATGATATATCACATGCCTTATGTTGCCATAGTTCTAAAGACCAAGTGACTGCCATCCCCGCAAATCCGACCCCAATGGAACAACTGGGCCTAAACTTCATAGTAATGTAGATCTTGCCTAGAGGAATCTGGATACTGAATTTCACGCCTTTACGTACCTAAATAGCACTTAGATATAGTTGTCCTCTCTGAATCCCAACCCCATAATTCCCAACCCAGTGTACCAATAAAAACCAAACTAAATAGTGCAGATGGACATGCCCATAGGAAGCTAAATTACGAATTTCAAACTTCTACCTTAATAAAATATAGAAATTATGAAGGACTGACATTAAAAAACCAATAAGTTGCTCCATTCTTCCGCTACTTAATAAAATAGATTATGAGCACTTGAGGAATCGTGCGTCGACAAAGCAATTTCACGTGCACGCGCTGATGTCA
This sequence comes from Rhysida immarginata, assembly GCA_023313115.1. Lineage (NCBI taxonomy): Eukaryota > Metazoa > Arthropoda > Chilopoda > Scolopendromorpha > Scolopendridae > Rhysida > Rhysida immarginata. Next base: position 795,355 of record JAHWFO010005168.1, on the reverse strand, counting down.
ATAATGCTTAAAAGATGAACAGAAAGTAACAATGTATTCCTTCTTGACAAATCGATTGTTATATGACATGCCATTATCTTGGTATTCTTTACACTCACTGTTTTAGCACGTGAATTCGACTTGAAGGGGTCCACGAAAAACTCTGAAAAGTTGATACGGCCAAGCTAAGATTTTGATGGTCATATTTCTGAAAACAGAATTTGAAAAAGTTAATCCGTTTTCAAGTTATCGTGCAAACGGCAGACGGATGGCCGGCCAGCTGGGTGCATTCTTATAAGTAGCATTTATGCTAAAGCTCCTAATAAAAAGAATGGAGAAGTTTAATTGTTTACTTTTGTTGCTTCACTTCAACCAAAATACATAAATAGATATTGAATAGGTATTCAACTAAAGTACCCATTTTTCTTATGCAATTGGGCTGAAATTTGATATCCGGTTGTCCTTCTTCGTTATAAAGGCCTATACTAAATTTTATTTGTTTATCGTTATTTAAAGTCTTATTTATATGAAGCAAATTGTGTGTGTTTAGGTAAAGTATTGCTTCTGGTTGACAAATTTGGCCCAAAGGATCCCGCATAATTTATATGGGAAATGGCTGTCAGCCAAATAATCTGAAAATTTGGGAAATGAGAGTCCATAATATGTAGATCAAAAATGTCAATGGCCACAAAGTCCCAAAAATTATAATGTTCTAGATATAATTGTTTAAAGTAAGTGTTTGCATGCGTTCCAATATTTTTATCAGTGGCATAAAATCTGACATTGTACAATATTTTTAGGTCCAAATAGTTGTTTTTAGGTTTGTTAAAGGCATTTATTTATATACTCATGTCATTATAATACACATTTATTATTATACAGGGCAAGTCAAAATCATGAACCCAATTTCAGACATATATTCTGTGATGTCTAATGAACTTATCATATTGTGAGACATGTACTTTGAAAGGTTAACTTTCACGGTTTAGTTTCCATGCAGTGTTTTCATTTTCTACTCCTAAGGGACAACAGCGAGTGGTTAAAGAAAATGACACTGACTGGAGAACGGAGATCATTCTGTGCGCTTGACTATCATGTAAACAACCTGTGATTAATGTTCAACAGCATTAGTGATGTGATGTGTTTGAAGCAATAAACTTCTAAAATCGGATCCATCATTTTGATTTGCCCTGTATTTTCGTGGCCTTTTCATGGTGAATGACGTGCAAAGTCCAATCGCACAACCTCCTCGTGATGCACGTTGGGTAACGATAATGCCATAGGCAATTAACAATTTTCCTAATGTGGTATGAAAAAAAAAAAACTTTTGATAGCAATAGTATCTTCTTTTGTCAAGTCAATATTTTTATGCATATTACTCTTAAGATTTTACTATAAAGGTGATTTTATTTGATCAGAAACCTCACAAATAATACAAACACAATCTCATGCCCAAAATTCACAATTACGAGTACAAAAAAACATTATTTGTATGTTTTTCTTCCAATCACGAAATTCCAACTTTGAACGATTATATCTCGAAAGTTATAATGTTTTGGACTTTGTGATAAATTCATTGGCACTTTTGATCTACATATCAAGGACTGTCATTTTGAAAATTTTCAGCTCGTTATATTTCTGAGTTATTGTGATCACACACATACATAATTCCAAAATGTGTTTCATCTAAAGCATCGAGATTCATCAAAATCTCGAGGTCGAATGAATTCTTTGATGATTACAATACTTTCTCTATTACGAGAAAGCAAAAAGAATAGAAAAAACACTTTTCATAAAGAAAACGCTTTTAAGAGGTAGTAATAAAGATAAGAGAAACGGAGTTGATCTTCTTATCACTGTATTAGCTTCTCTAGTTCTTCAAATTTCTCAAATGGGATTTTCAAATCTTCGCACATACATTAAATAAACTACTATTCTAACCAAAAAGATAATATTTACTTTATCATTTTCTGTTAATATGTGTTTAGCATGTAACACCAGGAACTAATCATTTTCATCTCAAGCCATTTCAATGTTCTCCATTTAATGTACAGTGTTCCAAACTTCTATTAGTATTTTAAGCTCCTCCATATGTTAAACTAGGCATATTAGTGAGGAATGGGAGTAGAAATGGATTACTTCATGCTAAGATGGCTCTCTTTCTTTAGATTGTGCTAATGTTAAATAATCTTGACCTCTTGAGTAAACTTTCCAACATAGCTATCATTTCTACTGTGAGAAGAATATTGAATAGGAGAATTATTGCCAAGATGACAAATCTTTGATGAGCTATTTGGAGTTCACTAAGACCTTATGCTTAGAGAAAAGCAGTCATTATTTTTCTCAGAAGCAAAGGTCGCGTATGTATCACATTTGAGCTTTGAACGGTTACAAGGTAATGACAGCAAAAGAAAACTAAAAACAAGACATTTCTTATGAAGGGGAAAAAAATGAAAACAGTTCTCATTGACATATTCATAAAGGGAGCTCTATTTGTGGAGTGAACTCCTTTAAAACCATTGAACCAATTGATTGACTTTTTATGCATATATTCAGAATAGCCTGGAGTCGTGCATCCTGCTATTGTGCCAATCAGATGACCCATGAGGTCAAAGGACAATTTCAAATACATGTATCATTAACTTGCAGCTGAATGGCTATTATGCAAAATATGAAGAAATTCAAACAACAATATTCAGTCAACTGTTGAGATTGAAAAACAGTGGCAATTGCCAGAGATCTTATCATAATGTTAGTTAATTCTTGTTGATACTCTCAACAACATTTTATTATAAATCCAGATTTAATAGATTCAACCACAGTGGGGGTTTGGGGATTGATGTGTGATTTAATTTGCTCATAAAATCATAATTTTTCATAACACTAGTGCATTAACACCCAAACTATCTTTTCAAATGATCTGGAAATAATTTATTTTGCCTAGGCCTATCAATTCTGCTTTTCTACTGTGATCTACCTTTCAATGAAAAATAATATTACCTCTTCATTCATATACCGTAGAACCAGAGCAAGGGCTTCCATTTCTCGATTTTTCTGGTCAATGTAAGTTTTCATCAGATGCTTTTCTTTAAGATGTTTTTCACATATGCTTTCCAATCTTGCTCTTTCTTTACTGAAGTTAGTCCGAGCAACAGATGAAGAATTATTTGCATCAGTCTGCAGGTTAGATTTACTCACAGTTGGCTGGTTTTTAACATTGCGGAGCCTCACTTGCTCTAAAAAAAAAAAAAAAGAAAACAATGCATCTTATGGATTCATGGACAAAAGGAAATAAATCTTATCGTAGAAGAAAGGTGAGGGGGATAAGAAAACCTTTTTCATTTCTACATCAGGAATCTATCTACACAATACATTATAATCAAGATAAAATGCTTGATAACAATTAAAAAAGAAAACTAAAGGATAAGATCACTAATTTCAATAAGCAGTTTCCTGTTATTATAATTTAAAGAAACATTAACTAGAAATTGGATTGCTACTTATAAGATAAAGTGGGGTGAAAAACCTTAATGCCAACTAATTTAATATAATGAAAATTTGCAGTGAAAATTTTACATTTTTTAATGTAAAGCATAAAAGACAGAACAAAATCTACTTAATATTAGGAATTAGGATTACATGATATTCTATGCATTATAAGGAATTTGGTGCAAAAGCAATATGTACATTGTACTGCTGAACATCATATCGAAAGATATCTTGCAAAATACATAAAATTACAAAAAGCGTTACAATACTTTTGTTAAAAACCTATAAATCAAATAAAATATCGATACTAGACAAAAAGAAAAATAACCTTATCAAAACCTTATAATAAAAACTGTTACCATAAGAAACAAGTGATAAAATTCTTTTTACAACTAAAACAGTATATACGTTGAGCTGCTAATACTTAATGTCATCACAGTTAATGTTATCAATTGGTTATTGTCATTACCTTTTGTGTGGAATGGAATGGTTATATACAAATACATTGAAAATCCAACATTTATTGTAATCAAAACTTCAGATATTGTTATCACAAGTCAGTGAGAGTTAAGCTTTTACGTAGAAATTCCACGTACAACAGCTCAAATCCTTAGAATCAGCCAAATGTCAATGACAAATTTTATTGTGTTCTATTGTATTTAAGTACTGAATTCGAGGAGCGGCTATGAATCGATGAGAATTTAGATGTTCTAGCCGCGCTAACTGAAGACAAATCTGTGATGTTGTAACATCCAGATAGTCTTCAATTGTAGCAGAGAGTGAAGAGACGTTTTTTACACCAATGCCTCTTGAAATGCAAAAAGGAGTTCATCATTTCGCAGACGACTTTAAGTGGGGGTTACAAATAAGAAAAGAAAATTGATCTTCTACTAAGGAAAACTGGCAAGCAATCAACAACACACAAATTTTGTTTCTTTAATTCTTCATTAATCCCTCATTAATCTATTAAACTTGAATATTACTATAGCATGTAAGTAATGAAAGCTCCAACAAAGTCTCTTTATTTCAATTTCAGTTATTGTTATCAATTTGCCTTGATCCTGAAGTGATCATATTAAGCAGCACCCACTGTATTTTAATAATAATAATAATAATAATAATAATAATAATAATAATAATAATAATAATAATAATAACAGATTATAAATGGAAACTGGACATGATATTCCAATCATCAGAAAAAATGTAAGGAAAAAAATTCCACGACCTGGATTCGAACCAGGAACCACTAGTAATCACATTGCTTCTACCAATTGTGCCATCATGAGCTCATCAACTTTTCTGATGGTTTGGATTGGAAGAACTCCTGATCTGCAAGTTTGTCCTATCATTGGGCCTCCATCTTGACTACCTGGTAGTCTTTAAGAATACCTGGTGACATCCTTGCTGTACCATGTTCACAATGGCCTAATTGGTAGAAGCAATGACCATGACATACCTGCCAACACTGAAAAGTGAAAAATCGGGAGGTCTACCAAATCGGAAGTGAGCTAACCGGAAGTGGGCTGAATTAAAATAGGCTAACCGGAAGTTTAGGGGGAACAAATTTTTTTTTATTTTGGTCACAAATGATAAAGTAATGACTAACAAAAATAACTAAATCTATTAGCATTCACTGACATATCAGTTGTAATACTCGCGTTAAAGATTGATATTTTGCGGAAATTTCCGCTAAGTTGACAGCCTTGCATTTATTTTCTACTTTCATAGTAGCCTCGCACACATTTAATGGATTTTTAGCTGTTTCAGCGGTTTTAACAAAAAAAATTTTTGAGTTGGCAACATTGGAAATAGCGTCAAAGGCGCTATTTTCGCTACCCAAGTATTCAACAACTGGGGATAAAGTTATAGCACGTTCGTAAGAGAAATGTTTTGTTCCCTGCATTGTGATCTGGAAATCGTGGAACCTAGTCACAGAATGCTAGAATTTTCAACTAATTTATTTACCGAATTAAAAATTGGGAGATTGTTTTCTTAAATCAGGAGGGTGGGAGATCAGTCTAAAAAGCAGGAGAGTTGGCAGGTATGGCATGATACTCATGGTTCCTGATTCGCATCCAGGTCGTGGAATTTTTCCTTACATTTTTTCTGATAATGTCAATAACAATAATTTATTGAACGATATTTACACATAGCTCAACAGGCCTAAAGCAAAAGGTGACCAAAAAATGGCCAATGAAATCAAAAAAAGAATATGAAGCTTTACAGTTGAAGTTGAAAATTACATAAAATTATGAATTAAGAAGCCGAAGTCACAATATGATCATACTTACATAAAAGTTAAATGCTGATAAAATAAATACTACAACAGTTGTCTAAGATTATGTTAAGTACAGTGAAGGTTTTCTTAATCTGACGTATTCTAAAAAAGCAAATATATAACAATATGGTTTGAACCATCAGAAATTCATAGACTTAACAACTAAAATAATTGATGTTGCGAACAGAAAGGTCGAGGTCATTTAGATGATTATTAAAAAATGATTGAACTCTGACAAAATAATTGCTGAGACAATAATCCTTAGTTGTCAAATAAGGTATAAAGGAAGTTTGCCCACAGTTCTTTGTGGGATAGCAAAGTTAAGAAATTGTAACAAATTTATGCAATTAAAATAAATAAATAAATAAATAAATAATAATAATAATAATAATAATAATAATAATAATAATAATAACAACAATAGTAATAATAAATTATAATGATAAACCAGCAAATGTTGTAGAGTAACCCACAAGAATTTTTATTATTCAGGCAGGCCACTCCCTGCTAAATTTCTCCATTCATTCCTAAGCTTTTATTTGCTAGTTCTGAAAATTTGTTATAAATGGATGCAATCTTGTAAAGCTGAATCTGATGCTTCCAATTAATAAAAAAAAATGTATAATAAAAAAAAATATAAAAATTATAAATAAATAACAGTTTCCAATTATAAATAACATTTACGAGAAATATATTAACATAAAGAATAAAACAATTCCAAATTTTTTTATATAATAAAAATTTAATTGGCACAGATTTGCCCGTTTTGCCCATTGTATAATCTCCAATTCAAAGATACTGAATGTATTTAATATTCGACTGACAGTGACCCCAAAAAACATTGTAATTATGCAACTGCTTCGGAAATGTATTTATGAAACAGAATTTAAAATAACTAAATGTAAACACGTCATCTTAATATTTTTAAAATTATATTTTATCATAAAATGCTTCCAAAAATAATTTGTAACACATACTATATATCAATATAACATAATTAACAGTCTAATCTTTCCATAAATGAAATAATAAATTTAAAAAAAAATGTTTATAAACAAATGTATATTTTAAATATTAACCATAAATGTTCATGCATGAAACATAGAATAATATAATCATGCAAACTTTTATTTATATTTTTATTAGTTTTCTTATCATAAAGAAAATTTTTATAAGCATCATTTGACAGCCAAGCAATCAAGAATAAAAAAAATAATCAAAACCATCAGCAGACATGCATTATATTTTTCCTTACCATTTTCTTAATAAGACCCATTTAAAATAAATGACGAAATTCTATTAAAAAGATACATTAAATTAAGAATGAAATTCAATTTGATAAAACCAAACTCCTTGACACACCCAACTTTATATGGTGGCTCAGGCACCTTCTGCAATGCATCTTAAATCAAACCACCTAATGGAAAAACCAGTACACGTGTAAAATTCATTTCATGTATAAAACAAAGTGATCAAGTTCCACTAAAAATAAACTATTCGTCAAATCTAAAGCAATTTACTGAAAATATTATATTTACGAAACTGAAATTTGTTGTCCAATTTCTAAAGTAGCCAATTTCATGTATTTTCTTAGTTGAATTCATTTTAATAAAATGAATTGAAATAAATAGAATCAAACACCCAAAATAGTCTACAATTGTACTTTATGAACTAAAACCAGTTGAATACCAGGAATTAATTTCAGCATATTGCTAGGCAGCTTACTATTTCACTTTTAATTATCTTCATTGGCTGTTTCATTTATTAATTTATGGTTATTAAGCCAATAAAGTGTTATTTAATGTTAAAAATAAAACAATCCACCATAAAAAATTGAATAGATAATTTACAAAAAAATATATTTATCTTTCGTTATTTATTTGTAGTAAACATTTTAAGTTTTTCACATAAATTTTAGAATGAGCAATATAATAAGCTTGAAAAGAATCTACATAAATATTATAAACACTTAAATAAGGGTCTTTTTAATATTTTTTTTATTTTATACATAGTGAAACTTAATAAAACCATTATTGATTAACTATTGTTTCTTTTGACCACTGACAATGGCCTTGATGTATAACTCTGCATGGGGAGAGTTATTTTTAGAGATTACTTATTCTCCATGACAATTAGAAAAATTATGTAAAAATCATTAACTTTCTCTCTCATGTTTGTAATATAACAACATATTACAAATGAATTGGTTTAACACCAAGAAAAAAAAATTTCTAACTCTTAATATTATTTACTTCAAAAAATTCTACAACTCCAATTTATCCATTTATAAAATTGATTTTATTAAAATTAAAAAAAAAAACGAACAAAGTTATATTTTCCCATCATTCATTCTCCTGAACACTTGTAGAGACTTCTCCACAAGATTCAAGTGTATACAAATCTATCACTTCTGAAGTGGAAGAAATCAGCAGATTTTATTGGGAACGCAGATCTGCTCAGGACATGGATTTACTATAGAAACTATGCCAATGTTTTTTTAAAGACTATGCTTCTAAAACATCTCGAGGGCATTTACTTTTAGAACTATATTTAGAAGAAACCGGAAAAACATTTAAGACATAGTGTTATGTCAAACTATTTTAAACAAGTAATTCAACTGGTGATAAATGATCAAATCATCAAGCTTCATCCCACACTCTTTAAAGGCTTAAATACGTCTTACTTCCCAGGTGTCTATTTATTTTTACATCTTTTCTTTAAATTTAAACACAAAATGATGATAACTTAACATTAAATAAACCATAAAAAAAACATTCCCCCCTCAATTCAGTAATAAATAATTGTTACTTTAAAAGCATTACCTTTTGCCTGACTGCTTCCGCAGCAGGAGAACCTGAACAATTGGGCTAAAGAGCCAGGATTCCAATTGTTTGTACGCTTTCTCTTTTTTTCCAGTCTTTCGATAGCTGCGGAAGGAATCAAAGCAGGCAAGGAAGACGCTAATGATGAGCTTGAACTCAGTGGCAGTTGTGGGGGTGGGGATGGCTGTCCCTTCCACTCACAATATTGGTGCGATCCCATTGTTAACCAGGTTTATATCCAACTAGCAATGTATCACAAGCAAATGTCTTCTCCAATTATAAATGAATTTCTTTAAGATTAAATTCATACATTGAATCCAAATGAACAAAGCTAAAAGAAGATAATCTCCAGTGGCTATGAGTGCGGTGCTTCCTCCTATCTATACAGTGCCAAGGCAGATGCCCGACTAGTTCTATGAACACTGACGGGGTGAATTTCATGTGTTCCCATACAGCAGCAGTAAAGCAGCAGACAGCTGCCAACGAACACCACCGCCTATACTATGAATAAGGCTCAAAACAAAAGTATGAAAGAGAACTGGTTTGTTAAAAACCTGTTTTTTTTCGTTTATTTATTTTTTTAAATAATACTCCCCCGTCTTTTTCCATAATACTGAATTAGCTATTCTTCTTAAATTCTTTACTTTAACTCCATTTGTAATACAATGAAAAAGCATATGCATCCTCTTTCCAAACAGTAGAGCACACATTAATAGCTCCAAGACATTTTACAATGATGCTTTCGTTTCACTCCAAGGAGAAAAGAACATTTTTTTTCCTTTATATGACATGATGATAAAATTACAAGCATTCTCAATAGGAATGAGTTTTCTCTTAAATGTTGCATTGGTATAATTATCTAGGCCTACGAAGGAATGAAAGTACGAGAAAAAAATTAAGGGTTATTTTAAAGCTGATGAAATGATTTACATCTTTAAATTAAGTAAAACAAGGACTGCGTTTGGCATTAATCACATTGCTGTTATTTTGATTAATTTAAATTAAAATTTTATTTTAGATTAAAATTTAAGGATTTTTAAGATCCAAGGATGAATACAAAATATCAGGTGGTCAATAATTGATTTACAAGGTTACAACAAGGATGAAGACAATGTGGACTTGACCTCATTCAATGAACTTCCTAGAGATGTTTAAGACCTACTGACCATTTGAATGAATGGCAAAATAATTAAAGGAATCCTTATAATGCTACCTTAATTAACCAAAGCAGTTCATAAATTCCTCGCACACTTTAGAGAGTTAAATTTCAAATCTATTAAACAAATTCAATTATTACAATTTTAATTTTTTTTTAATTTCCAATTTTTTTCAAGAGGAAGGTGAGGACCAGAGTTTTTTTTAATTTTTAAAATAATAAATTTTTCTGCTTTAAGTGATATTTTCCACAGAAACTACTACTTCCTTATTAGATTTTAATTTCAATTTTTCCTTTGAAAAGTCAGAAGAGGAAAAATACTTTGAAAATTAAACTGCAAAACAAACTCATACATAATTCCAGCGGGAGGGAGGGAGGTTGAACATGATATCACTATACTATAACTGCTTATTCAACTGAAAACTCTTCCTTATATTTTTTAAAATTATAAAATCATAGAGGAAGTTGTAAACCAAGAATAACCTAACCTAATCAATCTACACTTTTATCTTCATAATAACCATTCTTCTCTAATTTGTATATTTTGGTATCATTTCAGCATTTGATTCATCTTTTTTAATATTTTTTTTAACTTAAATAACGAATGTGATGTGTTTCATTCTTTTTATAATGATTCTAAATGCATGATAAAAAAAATTTGATTGGCAATATTTTGTACGATTTCTTTTGATATAGCCTTGCTCATACAGATATGGCATCTAGGCTGCAATAAGGCATGTAAAAATTAAATAAAAAATAAAATAAGAATTAAAAACGAGAATGATGAAATATTTTTAATGAAAAGCACTTGCAAAACTGGCAATAAAAATTAAGCCAAGTCAAAATAATAAAATGGCAGACTTATAAATTAAAAAAATATATATACAGGGGTTTATGAACTCTGTGTAAAACTTTTAGAGGTGGTAGAGGACCTTATTTCGAATATAGCTTGCCAATAAACTGGAGGTCGCAAATGAATCATTGATACATAAAATAATTGTCAAACATTATACATAAATGACTGTCTGAGATTTCCTCATAATATTGTCTCTCTAGTTAATGTATTTCCAGATAACCGAGTAATCAGAAAAATTGATACTGATAGTCACAATGTTTTTGATAACCAAATACTACATGTTTGTATAATTACAATAAATATTCTAACTGCTGACCATGATCAACAATGCATGACTCACAGCATCTTTTCATTGAATTTCTGACACAGTTTGAACACCTTTTGTCATTTTATAAACATGTAGTATTTGATTATTAAAACAGTCGTGACCATCAGCATCAAGTTTTCTAATTTCTCAGTTTTCTGGGAATACATTAACGAGATAGACAATATTATGAGAAAGTCTCAGCTGTCGTTAGTATGATGTTTGACAATTTTTTTGTGTATCAAGGATCCATTTGCACCCCTTGCTTATTCGCAAAAGTATATTCAAAATAAGGTCCTCTATCACCCCTAAAAGTTTGTACATAAACTTCATAAACACCCTGTAAATCTGTCTTACAGATCTTAGGTCAAATCTCATACACAATTTGAAAATACTTAAAATTTCATCAATTTCTGAATTTTCACTTCTGGTTATTTTTTTATTATTTTTCCGAATTTTTTCTTTAACTGTTCACTTGAATATCCATTCAGTACATTAAAAAAGTCTTTTGATTTATGCCATGATGTGACTCTAGATTAAGCTACAGATTAAATTATTTGATTTACAAACATTATTTTCTTCTCTGCCACGTTCCATCAAGCATTTTATTTATAGTAATTACTTATTTAGAAAACAAAACTTGAACGTTTCATCATTTTTATTAGGGTCATGCTGTCAACATGGTGTTCCACAATTAATTTAACAACTACAATGAGGAAACATGTACATGTAATCAAAAAAATATCCACGTAATACTCGAAGCAACTCTTACATTAAAGAATTCATTTATGCTCAAACAAACGCTTCTCTTTTATTGCCTTTCCAGATTTCATCATATATATATAGTAACTTCTATATGGAAATTATCCCTCAAATTGTATACGGATGGTGTGACCAAAAACCAATCAATTACATCAACAGATAAAACTTTGGGGGGTCATATAGCAAGACCAAGCTTCCTTGTATTTTGTTCTATAGATAGATGTAGCTGTTATCTCAGTATTATTAGTAATCATAATTCTGCATTTATGATTACTTTTGAACATCCTCAGATAATCCTATTGATTCACCTCTCATGTAAATCAGTTCAATATTAAACAGAAACTGTGAATTTATCTTATTTACATTTATAGGCTGCAATCACTGGCAGCCCTTTCTCCTTGAGCTTCAGAAAACTAAAATTTTGGTTTTCTTGGGCAAATTTTAGATTTCTAATAAGATTACATAGAATCATTTTAAATAGAAATCCTATTAAGGTCTGTATAATAATAGAAAACATTCATAATTTAGGGGTGATATTATAAACATAGGCAAAGTGGGTTCGTTATTTTAAATATAGTTCTGCTACACTGCTCTTTTGATTTGACAATAAAGAATATAAAAATTAAACATTACTTAAAGTTGGTTAGAACAGCGATATAATGAGACAATGTTCCCTGGTTCAATTCCAGGTCATGCAGTTTTTTCCTTTCATTTTATTAATTTAGTACAACTGGGTTATTGGAGCAATATCTCCAGTTTTTTTTTCCTTCTAATATTCAATTTTAATTATTTCTATTTGAATATTTGAAAAATACATTCGACTCATTTTAATAATGAAATTCAAATTGTTTAAAATATTTCGTTAAGATTTAAATAATCTACACACCATTAAATAACTTTTCAGAAAAGTATTTGATATCTAATTATATTTCTAAAACGGACGGGTGTTCTGTTTTCTAAAATGTTAAGAATCTCCAATCATAAAACATAAAGCAAACAAGATAACTGCTCTGGTGGGATGCATTTTAAAAAAAAAACACATGCCATAATTGTTTTAACATAAAATACACCGACAGAAAAAAGAAAAAAAATCAATGCATTTATTTATACTCTTCAAAAAGCTAAAAAGCAAATCTTTAGTAATTTTTCTTAAATGTCTCAATTTTAAAAAATTGACATTAAATAATTTTTTCAGTGCAATGCAAGGAAAATAGGTAGATTAAAGAATATTCTTTCTCTCCTCAACCAAAGCTGCAGCCTAATTATAATTTTATATTTTAACTGAAACCTGACTTTTTTCAAATGTCTAAATGATTTTATCCTCAACATTTAAGGTTTCTCAATGAATTTAGTCCAGAGAAAAGGGGAAAAATGGGTTAAGCTGTAATTTACAGAAATAAACTGACTAATATTTGGCTATATGCCATAAAATCTTATTGGAAGTAAAGCTCCTCCCTGTTTTTTTCCCCTTCTCATCCTTCCATTTCCAATACCTACTTTAATATCACTGACATTTTTTTTAATGTTTTCTTTTTTTTTTTTCTCTTGCTTTCGCTGATCAATATGAAACCTATCCCATCTTTCTTTCACTTATAAGATCCCCATTTTACTATCAAACACGAAAAAAATATAATATTATACATCGCTAAACATTAGAAATAAAATAATCCATAGAGAAATGAATAAAGCTATATTTAGCCCATAAAATATAAGCATTACTTGATTATATATGTAAAACGTGCTGATTAAAAGAAAGGGCCATCAACAAGGAAGAAGCTTTCCTATGCAGATGATATATGTTGTTTTCGTTATAACTTCTCAGTATGATTCATTACCCTACAAGTTATGCTTAACGATGCTGTAAATTGATATACTGCTAATAACTTTACTTTTAATTATAATAAACGTTGCTCTATTACTTTTTCCTGAATTTCTAAACCAGTTAAATATTTATAAGCTATTACTAAGTATTCTATTGAGAGTGTTTCAAAGGTTAAAAATTTAGGATCATTTTTGAAACCCAGCTGCCTTTTGATAATCATGTTAATAATAATATTTGTAATTCAGCAAATCGTTTGCTAGGTATGATTACTTCAATTGCTTCTAATTTTCGTGACCATCATTCCTATTGTCATCTTCATGAGCTTTTGTCATTTCTCGTCTTAATTATGCTACTCCAGTCTGGAACAGTATTACTAAAGGAAATACTAATGTGATCGAGAACGTTATCTACGCAGAAGAAATTTATTTATACGGTACATTAAGAAAAAGGTTCCCCTTCAATAATATTTTGTTTAATTGTAAAATACGTGTATCTGCCACTCTTTCCGAAAGGCTTTTATAATGATATATTTTTATAAGCATAGATTTCCTTCTCTTAGATATTATTTTATTTCTTATTTTACATTTTGTATTCCTTATTATTGTTTGAGTTCATTTTCAGTGCCAATCAAAGCAAAAATTAAATTTCCTATCTGAAGAATAATAACATATAATAATTTAAATTAATAATAATGTATGATTGGCGGTAAGTAGCCATACAATCGTCCGCGACAGGCCAAAGCCCAACAGCGGGGTTGCTGATCAAAGAAAGAATGACAAATGCATATCTTTAGATTCAGTCAAGTTAATATGGTTAAAATAAAACAGAAAGTTACTGACGAGTTTGATGATGGGGTTAATATAAGATAGGCTAGATCTCCTCCTTAGAGCAGAGTTTATATTAAAACCACTTCTAGTGTTTCTTAAGCTACGAAAATTAAAATCCATTAAAAAGAGAAGACACTGTTAATCTGCCACGATAGATGTTAACTAAAAGTTTCTGCTTAAAATAACATTATTATTAAAAAGATTGTGTTTAGAAAAGATAATGTTGTGCTGTTGAAAATGATTATATAAAAAAGCATTAAAGCTGAAGAAAAATATGAACTTGCATATTACCCTCTACTAAATCCAAGCGCAGTAGAGATGTTTAAGAATAACAATACCATTGTATAACTGAAGAAAGGTTTTGATATCGGAGAAAAAATACAATAGCCATTCGATTAGACCAAATCGGCAAGAGATATCCACGTCTATATGTTTTATAAAAGAACAATTATCAGCAAACAAGACACCTAGATCAAATACATGTATAATTCTTCCTATTAAGAGACCTAGTATCAATATGATAATCCAAGACAAAAGGTGCAGATTTGCAAATTATCAAATAATTTAATAATAATAATTCAGATTTAAATCTATGCAAAGTAGATTCTTTCAATAATAATTCTTTTAATAACTGCAGAAATAAATAAATAATACAGAACTACAGCGATATATTTACGACAGACGTTTTAGCAATGAAATAGTCCTGCATTCAATCAGCAAAATTCTTAAGGAAGATTTAAAAAGCTAACAGAAAAAAAAATCAACAAAGTCGCTCTTGCTTTTGTTAAAAAGATTTAAAGCCACGAAGATAATTTGTCTTTATATTAAAGATATTATTGCCTCTACAATAAAAAATTTTATGCAAAACCTTTCATATTTTCTTTTAAAGATAGTAATAAAGTAAATATTAAATACAATCTGCACCAAAGATATTTCAAAACCATGAAATCATGAAATTTATTTATATGCACAATACTTAGAAAACAGACAATTGGTATGAACATCTGTTAAATTGGCCTATATATGAAACAACTCAACTATGTTACAATTTCCTTACTTAATTTTAATAAGTACAAAATTTTATGTGACCGATACATTTACAGTGGGAAGGGGAGGGCTATTCTAATCTTAACATTCAAATGAGTTAGGCAAGCAAAACTGACTTGATGACAGAGAGGATCCCATTATTGTATGCATAACAGCCAAACACAATATAGTCTTGCATTCATTTCTTTCTAGTTCAAAGATTAAAAAAAAAATCAAACTAATACAAAAATACAGTTCTATTCCTGTCATAAATACAGAGTAGATTTAAATGGCTAAGAAATTTGGTTCAATTTGGCAGCAACTTCAATAAATTCAGGAGAAAATTCCAACATCTCTCTACACAGTCATTCTCTGCATATTGACAAAACAAACTCGACAAAAATTCCCATTAATATTGATGTGATGAACACACGAACATGTATATGTTTTTTTTTATGCTGCCTGACATCATCTGGAAATGCCCATTCTAAATGGAGAAAAAGCCAATATAAGAATGTCAACCTGTAAACAACCTATATCATCCAATTTAGAACCTGTAAATAATAAGTTTGATAATATTGATAAAATAACAATTTAATAAAGGAATTGAGACTGCAAGCTTAAAAATGTTTGCTCATATAAGCTAATCTAATTAAGTATCCCTGGCAATTAAGAAACCTAATGAAGAACTTGTGCTTGAATATCATCTTTAATTCCTGCTTATTTAACACAACTGAATATTAGATGAATTTAAATTTAGGAATGAAAAAGTTTGGCTGGTTTTTTTAAGGATCCATTCAACTTATAGGTCAGTGCTCTTTCATCTTCTTCAAAGTACTCTCCCTCCCCAACAAATCCACTTGTCTCATAGATGTGTTGCACATTTTGAAACCATCCTGGAATGCTTCTTTCAGAATCACCATTAGTTTCCTCTGTGAATTTTTCTTGATCTCCTCAATAGCATTAAATCCCTCTCCTTGTAGCATTGCCTTCACATTGTGAACAGGAAAAGTCTGCTGGAGCCAGGTCTAGAAAGTACAAGGAGGAAGCTCAGTACCATGTCTGGCTAAAAACTCAGGACCTGACAATGCTGAGTCAGCTGGCACATTGTCATGCCAGAAAAACCAGTTCTGAATGTGCCGAAATTATGGTCTTTTTCTCTGAAGCATTTCAGTACTAATTCCGGTTCAGTGTCCGACCAGATGGGAGGAATTCATGATGAACAACGCCTATGACATCAAAATACATGGTCGGCATGCTTTTTGATGGCACAGGCGAATTTTCACCAATGCACTGAGAGGACTGAGTTTTAGCTCTTATGTCATAGCTGTAAAACGATGAATAATCATCCATCATGAAAACTGACCCGGACAGTGCGGCGTTTAGACTGCTTGTTTGATGAGAGCATTCAGGATTTTTGCATCATCAGGTGGCATCACTGTCCTATTAAGAATGGGAGGTAATTCGTCAAGTTCACATGATTTGGTATAATTAGCCACAGGCATACTATTCAAAATGTTCAGGATCATTTTGAACAGATGTTTGACAGTAGGCCCCCAAGGGGAAAATTTTTTTTTTTAATTTTGTACTAAAAACAAATTTTGCTCGTTTCAAAGTTAAAAGCAGTAAATGTAGCCATATACAAATGAGAGTTGCACGTAAGAGCTGTGTTATCCCGCCACGTCATTGTCAACAAAAGAATCTATAAAGGAACTTCTCAGAAATGATTCATGCGGCTGGGCCTAATCTTCACTTCTTTCTCTTATTGTTTGCTGTCAAATTTCAGGTGACGAAGTGTTTAGAATTCTGCTTCATTTGGAGTGTTCTGAGTACGGATCAATTAGTGTTTTGTGTGACTGGACATGGCAGCTAAACACAAGAGTGTCAGTGAGGGTGGGGAAAAAACTGTGGGGTTTATGAAAGTGATAAGGGGAAGCTCATAAATCGCATTGATGTATAAAAAAGCTTTTTTTAATCCCTACCAAACACTCGAGAATCAAATTATAGGACCAAATGGGCTTATAAAGATGTAATTTTGTGACATTGAAAATGCAACACCATGAACGAGGAATGAACGAGGAATATGCAATTGCAAGGTTGACCCAGCTCAATTGTTTTCAGTTTTAAGACAGTGTGTGCATGTTTGTTAAGATTAAGCTATGCTTTCAAAACAAACCCTCTTAATAAATGCTCACAAGAAAAAAAAAAATTTTTAAGAAAAGTTCCTAGTACCGCAGAAAGGCCACTGGTTACGATTATCATTCACTTACCCAATTTGATTTCCAATTCATGATATTATTTCAAATATTAAAGCTCGTGAATCATTTGAAAAAAAAAAATATTGCTCTTTCTAAAAAGAACTAAATCTCCATAAATTTTATTTCTAGACAATCTATAGTCTAGATCTTGATCCGAGAGTGCAGTCGTCAAGACATTTCTGTGCATCATCCAAACAGTTTTTTTAGAAATATAAAATTGTCTTTAATTATTCAATTTCAGCATTAAAAATATTAATTTACAATTATCATTTAACAAAGTTCAGTTTACTAAAGCACTTTTTATCATGTTCAAAGACAGATGACAGGAGGAAGAGCAAACAATGGATCAGGTCATGGACATCCATAAAATTCAGTTATTTTCAAATGAATGAGTGCATTAAACAGACAATGATCATAAACTCCTCTGCAATTAGTTACGTAACTTAAAAAATTTGGTTTAGACAAATTAATTGTATTTGTTTTGTGATACAGGATGTCTGTTTACACGTGTACGAGATATGTTCAAAAAGCATCAAACCTTTGGTCGGCAAAAATACATTTATTCTTATACAGTCGTCCCTCCGCAAACCGGCATTCCACTAGTTGGGAAATTTCACAAGTCGAAAATTTTTTCCTGAAAGCCAAGATGGCGGACAACAACTTCCAGCCGGGGATTTTTGCCAACAAAATTTTACCCATTTTACAGTTCACTAGCAATTTTCTTCTTCAAAAGCTAGGTAATTTACTGAAGAACACGTATTATGAACGCACCTCGGCAATGAAGTAGATGCAAATACCTACCATTAACTCAAGCGTGTTCCAAGTGTTTTATTATTGGAAATGCTTAGCACATGGCAGTTTTAAAAGATTTTTTTTCTATTTTCCGCTATCTTAGAATCCCGAAGTCGGGAAAATCCACAAGAAAGCAAGGTCCTGGAACCGAACTTGCGACTAGTGGAGGGACAACTGTACAAGATATTTATTCCAATTTCCTTGGTAATGCACACACTTCTCCGAGCAATCCCGCCATTGTTGAAAGAATTCTGAAACGCATCTGTCAGAATGGTGCTCAGCTGGGTCGTCTTGTTTTGAATAATATTCTCTCTTGATTCAAATCAGATCCCTTTCAGCAGAATTTTCATTTTGGGAAATAGCCAAAATTCACAAGGAGCCATTTTGGGCAAGTAGAGAGCCTGAGAATGCACAAGAATGCTATATTTGAATTAAAAAAAAAAAAATAAAAAGAAAGAAAAAGAAAAAGTCTGAATCAGATGCAAAGAATGGACTTATGGCATTGTCTGCAAAGGCCTATTAGATCTTGCGAATGGTTTCTGCTCGAGTATCGTCAAGCTTTTGACAAAATTTGATACAATATCGCTGCTCAACTCATTCCGT
Organism: Rhysida immarginata; assembly: GCA_023313115.1. Lineage (NCBI taxonomy): Eukaryota > Metazoa > Arthropoda > Chilopoda > Scolopendromorpha > Scolopendridae > Rhysida > Rhysida immarginata. The sequence goes on along the minus strand of JAHWFO010005168.1, from coordinate 776,378 downwards.
CATTTTTGCAACAATTCACAATCCGACGGGCACTTGCTGCACGTCCTCACTCATACACAATTGCCAGAAACCAATGCCCTCTACTGACGGGGGGAAAATTCACACGTCCTCATGAATGTTTCCTTCACAGCCCCACCGAAAAGAGGCTCCCGCATCTTATTTGTTTCTGCAGGGAAAATTAAGGTTCAACGCATTTTGAACACACTTTGTATATTAAGCCAATGAAATTCTTTAAAAGTTTGGAGCACTTTTAGAAATTCAAAACAATTCACAAATATAAATAATGAACTGTGAAAAATGCAAATTTAAATTAGAATACTTGTTAAATTTCACATTTATATTTATAACTAAGTAATGAACTTTCTAATTAATACAGTCATCCAATATTAATTAAAAAAAAATGTATCATGAATGTATTTCAAATAACAAATGAAAGGCTTTATTGCACATCAATTCAATATGATCATTTCTAGACAGTGCTAAATCTGCAAGGGATAAACATGCCAAAAAGTGTTTCAAGAATAAAGCACAAATGCTGCTTTTCTGAAATACCTTCTAAGATTTATGTTTCCATTAAGATGCTCAGAAGTTCATTTCCTGTAGCGAGCTTTAAAATCTAAAATAATATCCTAAGTAAATGGTAAAGAGTAACACTTAAACATCATGGCAAGTCTACTCATTCAGCTGTAAAATAATTTAATTTTCATTGTTTAAGAACAGCATTGTTGAATAAATATTCCAAAAAGACAAAGAGTTTGCAGTTATCTAAACCTTAATAAAATATGAATTTAAATGTCTAAGATATGCAATTCATATCTGACATGCAGAAGCATTTCTCAGGAAGCACTGTTTTTTGAGAAACAAAGTTTTCAATTAAAAAGTAATAAATTAACACTTTTAA
>JAHWFO010005168.1:759771-775377 GCA_023313115.1 Rhysida immarginata | reverse complement strand
GACAATACAAATGGGGTAAACATTAGCTATGCTGTGAGCCTGGTTTAGATAGGACTGAAAGGATTTTTTAAAAAAACAAAAAAAAAAAAAAAAACAAAAAAAAACCCTGTAAATATTGCAGTAGTATTTTTGATAACTTACAAATGCTATTACTGTACAGTATTGTATATTGCCAGATAGGCAGTTTTACCAAATGTATTTAATTTGCATAAAATATCTAACTGTTTCTGAAATAACTGTGATACCTCTTTAACGAGTAGAAGATTTCTTTTGATCAGTTTAACGTTATTAGAAACTATAACTGGAAAATAGACCTAGGTACCCCCCCCCCCCCGGCCAGACCTCCAGATAAATAAATAGTGAAAAATAGTAAAGAAAATTCCACAGCCTGGACTTATTACCATCCCGATGCTATAACCGCAAGCCTATTTTCCAGTTATAATTTATGCTGTGGCTGTGTAAACGGTGCCGGGTCTAGATTCTTAGACGCGGCTATGACGTTACCAGAATTGACACACAGCGCAACGCAGTTTTTTCCTTTATTTCTGGAAGCATAAACGCGAGGTCGAGCATGGGGTGGTGCTTGTATTACATGTCAGGGTAAAGTTATACAATATGGACCCGATTGCAATAATGAACAGCGTGGACTGTACGAAGGACTGAAAATTAAATCACACAACGAAATAAAAGTTTCGTTACGGAATACAAAGAACAGTTTATTCAATTAATGACAATTGATTCAAGAATTATTTCCATCATCAGACAATGATAGAAGGTTCATTAACCCTAACCTGAATTATTCATAGCGGTGTACATCAAAGTAGTTCAACGGGAAAACGAATTAGTCAAATAAAATTAAGCTATAAAAAAATATGCTAATATAAAGCTGTGACTGACTAGGTGTGCGTTTTTCATGCCTAGCGATTTGTTTAGATTAAATTAAAACTATTTAAAATATTGCTTTTTATGCCATTCATTTTGTCTAGTGTGAAAGTGTGTCACTAATTTTATTAGCATATCAGAAAAATAGTTGTAAACTTTTGGAGAATTAAATACTTTTAAGTAATTTTATTAGGTACAACTACCTAACTTTATTTAGGTAATATAAACTTTTGAAATTATCTTTCGTTGCTTACTATTTTCTTACTTCTTTCTTAAGAAATCTTGAGAGTTTTTTTTTTTTTTTTGCAGTAAACAAGCACGCGGTTGGGACCGCCCTCCGACAGTCGTCATTTCCGGCAAATTCATACCCATATACAGAAATCGGGGCATGATCACGTTCACGCAGCCACAGTGTATAATATACTCGCTTTTAGTAGTAAAGATAGTCCTGGCTTGCAAATAAGGACCCATGCTATAGCATATGCTCATGGGACATGTTTGATAGCAATAGCCTCCATGTCCCCGATTCGAGTCCAGGCCGTAGAATTTTCTTTATTATTTTTCACTATTTATTTATTAGAAGCTTATGAATTTTTCAATTACAGGAGATTACATATGATTATTGATGAAATTAGGAAAGAAAATTCATCCATATGGTACCAAGCATATCATTGTGCAGTATAAGAATTCCTCTTTACAGGATGCCATCTGTTGGCCAAAAACCAAACAATTCTAGCATTAACTAATTTTTCCTGGAAAAGAAATCCAACTTCAATAGTTTCTATACAAACAGAATCTTTTAATCTGGATTTGTGTGTGAATTATTGAGTTTTAAAGTTTTTCCTGGCTTTTGGATCACCCTGTATTGTTTGCATGCCACAAGCAGACCACTGAGTTGCTTAATGTGCTTGTATAGTGTCACTGCAATTGCAGGTGAATCTATTCAGTGTTGGGGGACAAACAGCCAAATGTGAGTCGATCCATGTTTCATCGATGTAAACAATAGGACGGTTTTCTTCTCTTATTTTTTTTCTTCATATTTCTCAGGTATCTACCTCTTCATGCAAACGTTTTCATTTGTTTGGAAACACAGCCAGAACTCATTTTCATGCTACTTGACTGTAGCGCTTTTCCTCCTTTCGTAACTATAGGCTGATCAGCAACTACAGCAACATCATCCTAGCACATTAAGCAACTCTGCAGTCTTCTCGTGGCGTGCGAACAGTATATTCAATTCTTTGGTTTTTATAAATAGAATTTTTAATTAAATTTTAACACCTTAAAATTAGTAGCCAACTTGCGACAGAATATTTAATGTTTGACTCTAGAAGTCATAAGCTGAAATGCAAAAGGAAGGTGAATGGTTTGAGAGAATAAAATTCCATAATACAGTAATACCTTTTAGAAATTTTCTTTGGGATATTAATCCTTTGCCTGTTCAAATGGTTTTACTCGAGTTTTTAGCCTATGCTTTTTGTAAATCAAATGATGCACAAATATTAAGAATTAAAGCATATATCATACATTTTAAAAGGGAAACGCCTCACTTTCTACACTTCTCAAAAAAGTGTAGCCTTCATATTATATCGTCATGTGCATCAAATGTTACACTTAAGCATACAAAACTGATCTTCTGTGTAAAATGTAATGCAATGGAGCAGAAAAAGATTAAGGAATCCTCAAGTACACCAAATTTCCAGCCCTTTTAACCATTCATCTATACCAACAGATAATCTTAAGGAGATGCCAATCAAGATTAGAAACTTACCTTCTCAAGATTCCTTTTACCTTATTATCTTTCTGATGGATTGTGAAATGATAATAATTTAACCCTTAAAAATTCACAGACCCAGCAGAGGTTGAATATCAATGAAAATTGCACATAAATTATATAATAAGCATTTACAAATGGTGGACAAGATAAAACATTTAAGCTTTTCTCAGCCAATGCCAAACTTATATAGTCAGAATTTGATTAACTTACCATATATACTCGTCTATAAGCCAATTTTTTTCCCCCAACAAATGACCCCTGAAAACAACATTCGGCTTATGCACGAGTCAGAGTTGATGAAAATGTTCTTTTAAGTGGGGTTTACAAAAAACTAAATAATTTATTAATCTGTTTAGAAATCATTTATTAACCCTTTCACTGCTTAAATAAATTTCTGTTAAGGTAAAATTATTCACTATTTGCAGCATAATGAGAATCTCTAAGACTGTAGTGGCCATATTGTAAAAAGTACGGGGGAGGGGGTTTCCAAACTAAACCAGCACGTTTTTACCTGTTCTTTCATTGAAATATGTCAATACATTAACGTAAACAGTTGTTCAATAGATAATGAATTCAAAATGGAACTTCGATATCGAAACTTTTTGAACATCGATATATAGGCTACCATCGATACTGTCACCAAGCATGTTTTAATAAAATAAGTCAATATGGTTATCATTAAAATCTATTATTACATACTGTAAATAATTGCAGTATCATTTCTAAAAATAAAAATAATGAAAGTGAAGTCGATGAAAACGAGACATAAGACGTGAATGTCTTATATTCGCCATGGACATAAATTGCACTCCAAAAATTCTATGATCCTTCCCATTCATGTTCCATTTTCATCATAAATGAAATAAAATTATTAAAGAATAATAAATGGATCTATGAGGATTTTTTTATACACACCATACCTCAGATGTTTAAATTATTGATGAAAAATAGGAAAGAAAATTCCACAGCATGGGATCGAACCAGGAACCTTCTGCTCACCGTGCAGATGCGCCAGCCAATTGCGCCACTGCGGGCATGGAAGCATTACGCTATCTACATGTCCTTTGGGCTGGCTAAATAATTACTCTATCGTTCGAAAAATAAAAACAATGAAAGTGAGGCCGATGAAAACAAATGACTTAACATTTTGTGCATTGAAACATTTAGAGAAAAAATCTACCTTTTGCATCAAGATTCTTCAAATGGCAGACGACTGTAAAGTGAGTATTTTGAGATAGGGAACCAATTATTGGAAATACATATTTCAGATGCTACGAGATCTTGAACGAGTCAGAACGTGAGAGGAACGATTTTATAAGCTGCTTTTGTTTTTCATGCTTTTGTATCAACTTGTGGGCTGAAATTGTATACCAGATCACTTAAAAAGACCTTATCTCCAGGCCCTCCATTTGAATGGACCATGTTACCTGGTGTTTACTTGCAAAGTGCTGCCAGAGTTGTTGGACAGTAACTTGTTGTCTGTAAGAGGATATGGCTGCAACATGATACTGCTCCTCCTCACTTCGATATTAATGATAACAGATTCTCTAGTCATTAGAATGGAAGGAGACATCTTGTCCCAAGGCTAGCAAAATCACCAGATCTCTTTCCTCTGGAATTTTTCCTAGGGAGGCACATCATGTTATTCATATATGAAATCTAATACAATACTGCTAGCCAGGTTCAAGCTGCTTATCGTGTTGTACCTTATTTTCCAAACTATAAGTCCCATTTTTTTTTCAATAATTTTGGCTCCTGCGAGGTTCTCTGAATGCAATGTTTATATACAATTTATAAGAAAATTGTAACATTCTATCTTGACATTCAAAAAGATCAGTTAGTAGCCAACATCAGTAAAAGTGCAGAATAGCGTCCCCTAATTTCCTTCGGCTGATATTACTAAGATTGGTTGAGTTCAAATGTGCTGCATTTATTGTTGTGATAACTCTAATTAATGACTAAGTAATTTGCCTTACTTTACTAATTTATTAATTATGGGTTTCCCATGGGAAAAAAAGTCACTAAACTATTGCGCTGGCAAACATCGCAACTAGGTGGCCTGAAATGTTGGTGCTAAAAACTTTTCAAAGCAGCATATCCAAGGCTGCAGCATTATTACTGTAAATTGCGGTATACAGCGAATGTGACATATATTGTCTTTTCATGAATTTTCTTGAATTTTTGCTAGTGCAACGTATATAAAGGAGCAACTTATATTCCAGAAAATATGATAGAATACCCGCCATGGATATTTGAAAGAGTGTGACAAAATCTCTTGTACCATTATAACGAATGCATGTAGTGAGACTGGTGGTCGTTGCTTTGAGTAGTTGCTCTGAATTGTAAGTTGTTGGTATGAATAAAATAACAAAAGGGCTTATTAAAACATTCCTCACAAGTATCACTTGTTCATGCTCTTGTGATGCCTGAATTATGCATTTCCGATGATTGGTTCCTATCTCAAAATACTCATTACTCTACCATCTGTAGAATTTTTACCCTAAAGGTTTGAGATGTCCTGTATAAACAGTTTTAACAGCTTTAAACTACGGTCCCTTGAATCTCTTTAATATGGAATTTTATAAAAGTGAAAATAAGATGGAAAAACATTGTTAAAGTGATGCATATTTATAAAATTATTGAAATTTATACTTATTTTTGGTATAAAACATTTACCGGTAATACTGGAGAGTTTTGCAATTAATAAGTATTAAAAACGTAATGTTTTTTAAAAAAAGCAATATACCAATATTAGCATAATATACCTACTACAAAAGCAATTCTTAATCAAAAGAAGATTTTATTGTTAATATCTGCATGCAATCCACCCCATTCGCTTGGATAATTTGTATAGTCGCTGAAGGCTTGGAAAAAATTCTCTGCAGTAAATTTCTTCTGAAAGGGCTCCACATCATCAAATTCTTGACATTTCAACATGGCCTTGAGCTTCAGAAACAAAAGTCATCCTAGGCCAAATCCAGTGACTACCACAGGTGATTAATCACAGTATCAATTTTTACCAAAAAATGAGAGACTATTACCAGTGAACGAGATAGCACATTGTCATGGAACAGAAACCACTCTTCTGATTGATGCTATCAGGTCTAACACTTTGGATTCTCTTCAAAATTCAGTCTGATAGATCTTTGTAGAATTTTCAGTCACAGAATTTTCGGATGGATGACACACATCCCCATCAATAATGTTAGTGAAAGTGCACCCTTCTCTCTAATCATCATCTAACAACTCACAACCATGTTTAAAGCATGCATTTGCCTGAAATACCTTTCTACGACTTATTCAATCATTATTGTAAGTCATAGAAAATGTTTTAGTTGCAGTTTTACCAATTGATAACAAAATATGACAGCAGCGCATTGCTTCATATTTATAAATTTTAACAACAAAACCCATACAATTTCAACAGCCACTGAGTACGGACTGAGAAACATATTGGAATGGGTCAAGTGGTGACAGGTCGAGGACAGTGGAAATTACATGGTTTCGTTGGTCACCAAAAGATGGTACCCATTTTTCCTTCTCTACAGTTATATATCTCGGAACTTTTTGAAAGAAGCAATGAACTTTCTTTATTATTTAAAATGGATAAATATGATAGCACGACAAGCCAAATACTATGGACACGGTGCTAAGGAGATTAGTTAAGGAAACCACCAATTCACACAAAAAGAATTTAATGACCAAGATATGCATTTCATGCACTCCATCACTTACTGATGAAGAAATAACCCCGAAAATGTACATTGGGATCATTAAACTTTTTTTTTGTGGATTGGTGGTTTTTTTCTTTTTTAATCCCCTTTGGATAAATGTGGATTTAATGGATAACGAGTAAAAAATAAGATTGATCACTTCTTAAATTTAATTTCCGCAATTTACAATATATAATACGCAGGGGAAAAAATAAAACTTAAAAAAAAAACCTTTACTATATATTAAAAAAATATGAATATTATTTAAAATTCTGATAATAAAAGCAATGAAAATAAGATTTAAGAAAACAATTTGGGGTGGGGTGCTATTATACAGGGTGTCCCATTTAACCTGACAAATCAAAATAACTCGAAAAACACACATCATATACAAAAAATAAAAAAATACGTGTTTAATATTTTTAAAAAAAGCTATTCAAAGATAGCAAAAGTGTTTGTGGCACCAAGTGGCTTTCATCTTTTTTGAAGTCTAAAGAAAGATCTGAGAGGACAGCAGTTCTGCACCAACGAAGAGCTTCAAGACACCATGGAGACATCTCTCAACATGCTGGCAGCAAATTCTATGAAAAGGGTATTGGAAAACTTGTCCACCAGTATGGCAAATGTTTCAATCTCTACAGTGACTATGTCCAAGAGTAATTTTGCCATTTACACTTGTCTTTATTTTACACCCCAATGGAGATTGAAAAAATAGCCCTCGTATTATGTAAGCTCACACGGCTGAATCATAGCCGAACGTCATTTGCATGTCTTGCGACCCCCCCCCCTCCACTGCCCACTTATTACATAAAGCACCCCTACCGCCCACTTGCTACTTAATGCACCCTCTAATGACCCTGCTGCCCCCTAGAGGGCAATATCACCCACTCTGAGATATACTGGTTTAGGAGATAGAAGAACCCGATTTCAGAATTTCAAATATCCAAATTTTTTAAATACACAAGAAGACTTAGTGCATGTTAAATAAAAAATTTGGTATTTTTGAAATTATGACCATCAAAAAGTAGAATAGGAATGTCTCTAAGACCCACCCTCTACCTCCTTGTCTTCATCAATAAAATTGGGTTCAAAACTTCCACACTTTCAGTGCCTCTATATAATAAACGGTTAGATCAATTGAAAAAAACAAAAAAAAAACATTTCTAAAATGTTGTGTACAATCTGAAAATACCTTTAAAAATAGAGGTTCCTATTTAAGATTTCAAAGTTGCACCCTCCCTTACCCTCAGGGGGTTGGTTTGGTATCATTGAATAGCCTTTTTTAAAAAATATTAGACACTAATTTTTTTTTTGTGATGCATATTTTTCAAGTTATTTTACTTTGTCATATTAAACGGGACACCCAGTATACTAAAAATTACTGTATATAAAACGAGTAATTGCCTATATTCTGGTAATTCCAGATTAGAGAAACCTGCACATAGTTCCTTCCCACTCACATTAATAGTTTTATAACTTAATAACGATTATTTAAAATTAAAACACATATCCACATGACGAACTATCTAAAAGAATATTCTTAATGCAGAAGCAATTTCAGTAAGGAAAAATTCAAATTAGCTGTTACTGAGAGCAATTATACACATATGCAGACAAACACAAATGCCATGCAGTAACTGAAGACAAAGCATTAGGACAAACAATCTGCAATGCAAAAAAGCTTTGTATCAATTTTTTTTTTTTTTTTTTCCTCCTTCAAAAAACTATTGCATATAGTGCCATTTCCTTGCTTTTTTTAAGTGCACAACAAACGCCACACAACCATGAATCACTAACCTTTAGCTGATTTATTTTGTGATGGCAACACTTTAGAATTAGGCATTGCCCGAGTTGGTGGAGATGGCTTGGAGCCCCGTTGAATATTATTTGTTTTGACAGATTTATTGTCAATAATTTGTCGACTATTGACACCAAGAGGCGTTTGCGATTTCTTGTTGACAGCTGAAGAAATAAAGCAAACCAAAGATCCATGGATAAAGATATATAAAGAAAAGTTACTTCAGATTGAGAATATTAGCAAAGCCTTAGACAAGTCCATGATAATAACACTAATTTTAAAAGGATTCAAATGAAGCTTTAAAGATAAATTTTCATTATTTGCAAACTTCTCTAAGTATTCAGGGCATGTATTTTAATTAGACCCTGAAAACAGCCAATGTTAAGGATAAAGACTATCAGCTGTTTTCATTCTATGTCTATTTTGGTTTATTCAAAGGTTTTTATATCTCGTCCTTCTTTTCTTTTGCATCAGTCATAAATTTAAAAAAGTAAATCATAGGCCAATCTTTTCAGATTAAGATTACAAATTTTAATTATGTTATTATAATTACCATAATTAAATTTTATAATATCAGCTCCCACCTGCTGGCAAAATAAAGGGGAGTTTTGAAAAGTTTTGCCTCTTATGCAATGGCTTCAACAATTTGCGAGATACAAATGTGAAACTGGCATGAAAGGAAAGTCTGATTCATCGACTATTACGACTTCCAACAGTACCCATCTACAATGTGATTGATCACATAATAGCTGAGAAAACAGCAATGCATACTGCTGTTCGGTTGAAACAACATGCTATGATTGAATTCCTCATTGTGTAGGGTTGTGCCTCCATAGACCCATTGAAGAATGAGTGTCATCTATGGCAGCACACATCAGAAGGCCAAGAAGTTTGAAAGACAGCAATATCTAAAAGGTCACAGTTACAGCAGTGGTGAGGAGTGAAAGCAGAAGTAATATCACCGATGCTGGCAGCAGACCAAACTTACGAATGGTCTATGCAGATTTTAATCCCATGGCATGTCTCAGATGTCTTAAATTATAAATGAAAACAAAAGAAATGTTCACATCCTGGGCTCAAACCAGGAACCGGTAATCACTCTAATCAATTAAGACCTATGGACATGGAAGCATTACACTATTCACATGATCATTTGGGCTGGTTAAAACGGCACTAGTTCACAAGTTGTGACTATTTTTCCTATTGACGCAAAATTCATTAAATAATAAATGGTTGATGCAGCTTTATTTATACATTGTACCACAGATGTCCTATTTTCTTTTATAATTTAAAGCATTTGAAGTACAATATATAAATACAAATGGTCAGTGCAAATTTTATTCATATATCATATCTCAGATATCTTAAATTATAAAAGAAAATGGGACAAATGAGAAATAGCATATAAATAAAATCTGCATTGACCATTCCTAAGTTTATTCTTTAATAAATATTAAGCCAATAGAAAAAAGTCCCAACTGCGAACTAGGAACTGTTTTGTAATGCATATTCAACTGATTTGCACATATTTTGTAATGTTTTATATTTTGACTCCCATCTTGTGGGATTTTTTTAAACTATATTTTTTATAAAGCCAGTTGTGTAAAATTATAATTTTCGTTGAGGTCATTGATGAACAGTTTTCATTAACGTCTTTTTAACTATGCCATTACTTACTAATTTTTTTTAATCAAAATTTTCAAATTTGGTTATTTTATACTAAGGAGATCTTGTCTAAGGCCATACTAAAAATATTAGTAACAAAAGAATAAGCTAAAATAGTTTAAAAATGGTTAATTAGGCTTATTAAATAGACCTGGATACCATTCAAATTTTTATTTTGCTGTAAAATAGTTTTGAGCATCGATATGCTGATTTTTTTTTATTACGTGACATTCAAAAGGGCATTAAAGAGGATATACATTGATGTAGAGAAAATCAATATCTTGAAAAAATCATAAAAATACATTAAATGCATGTACCATTCAACAGCTGCATCAGAGAAAATGATTAGAAATTCCTGGACTCTGAAGACAGAATGTTTCAATATTCACAACTGCAGGCTTTGGATAGCAATTATAGGACTTAAAGGAACATGATAGCACAAATATAGTATAATCTGCTTAATACGAAAACGCTTATTACGAAATTTTGCTTAATACGAAATGATTTCCTGCCCCAACCCCCCTCAGTGAATTTTACATGTAAAATCATCCTCTCAATACAAAACTTTTTTATATAAATTTCGGATAAATTTCAAAATAATTTTTAATAAAATTTTAAGAAAAATTAGACTAAATTTCTTAATTCAAGGAAATATTCAGTGGACACAATGTGAACTCTGCTTATAAGAACATATTTTCAATTCCATGAAGCACATCACTTCTGACCAACCACTGGTAAACTGACATCAAAAACAAAAGGGCCAATGCAGAAAATTGGATCACAATTGGATAAAAAGGGGGCGTACAAACCTGAAGACCGATTCAGAATTCCAAAATATTCAATATTCCACCAACCTTATCAACTATCCTTCAATATCTACAACCATTAGATTAAGAGATAATTAAAGTCTGAAAGTCATCTTTTCGTGAAAATTTAGTTTGTGAAATGATTACAGTTGTAGAAAAGAGAAGATCCTAAGAAATGGAGGCTCTTAGATGCAATTATGAATATTTGTGGTGCTTGGTGAGACCTAATGGAGTAAATCATTCAAAATTGCTTTCGCAAAGCGAGTTTTTTTTAGTCCAGGAAGAGAATGACGATGTTCCAGGAGTTCAAAGAATGGGATATAATTCGAAGTAAAGAGGTTTATCGCAAGAAACTTTCAAACATTGCTTTCGAAGATTTTGTAAATGCTGACAATGCAGTTACCACTTCAGCACCATTAACCACTGATAATATTGTCGAGGAGGTTCGTCAGGAAAAATATTGACGGATTGGATGAAGATAATGACTATGAAAAGAATGAACAGGAAGTTCCTGCTCTTCAGTCATTTTAAGGAAACTTTAGAAATCCTACAAACTTGTATTATGTGCAAAAAAGATGTTCCAATGAGATTTTTCAAAATTATTTTAAAATCAGTAATTTTGTACAAAAAAAAAAAAAAAAAAAATTGATAAGCAGGCAAAACCAATCAGTCTTGATTATTTTTGTAAGTAATTAACAATAATTTTGTCACATTTAATGTCATAAAATTTATACGCAGTATATACAATCTTCAGATATTACGAAAGAAAATCTTGGTCCCTTTAATTTCGTGTTAAGTGGATTATACTAACTTCCTTCAATTTTGTGTTAAGTGTTAATCTAAACTTACAAGAAGAACTAGTAGTTCGCTATACGAGATCAATAAGACGTTTCTTTTAATTCTGTGCACACACAGGTTTGTTTGATTCAAAATCTTATTGGAAAAAATAGTTTCTCTTTTTCACGAAAAAGGACATGATTACCGTAAAACCTTGAATAAAAACCGGGTATTCAAATAAATGCAGATTTCGATTAAAGGCCGGTTGGAGTTTTAAAAATAGATTAAACGCCGGGTTTGATTGTTTTTCGGTTAATCGTATAAATTCTGGTGGGTTTTTTTGTTCCCATTTCTTGAGAATAGCCCTTAACGTTGGGTCTCGATTAATCACCTGGGGGGTCAGGACCATTGTGACAAATAGATGCCCGGGCTTCTATTCAAGGTTTTACGGTAACATGTTTTATGGTCCAAGCAAATAAAAACACAATAAAACATTAAAATATAGAGTCCCTGTTTAGAGATGACTATTGCCGATTCATTATAATCCACTTAATACGAAATCCAAGAGGGGAAGATGTTATTCGTAATAAATAAAATTGGTACTATACAAGGAGTCCATATTCTGCGTGTAAATTTCATACTGTATTAAATTTCACGACTTTATACCATAAATAGGTAATAGATCACAAACTTACAAAAAGTAAGTTGTTTTCTCCTATTATCAATTTACTGATAAAATGATTTTAAAATAGCTATAGAATATCAATAAGATTCCTCACTTGATGATCAAACTTAACTCTTGAGTACGATAGGTACTTTCTTTTAAATAGGTCATGGTCATGGAATCTTGTTTTTGTCCAAGGATTAAAAAAAAAATTCCAGCAATATTCATGTTTTTCAAGGCAATTAAGAATAACTGAATTAAACCACTATTAATCAGTTTTCTATTATCAAGACTGGACATACAAAAACTATATTATAAAGAATATATTAACAGTTTTTAATGAAGAATGGGAAAAACATGTCTAAAACTAAGAAATCTACAGTTTTGTATTATCAAAACTTAAAAACGTTTAATAAGAAGAATTTACATGTAAAATTCCTGAGAATATTGGAGAAGGAAATAATTTTATATTAAGCGAAATTTTGTAATAAGCATTTCCGTATAAATGGATTATACAGGGTGTACCTGAACGTCATGTACAAACTTGGAGGGGAGATAGTATGGGTGATTCTAAAAAAGTTCATATGAACGTGGGTCCGAATTTGAACGCTAACTGAGATATGAACAGAAATAAAAATGCTACCACCAAGATCAACATAATAACTCAGATTCTCTAACGCCTAAGATAATGAAATTGGATCGAATTCTAACGAGTAGTTTCTGCATTATGCAGTCAAGATCGTAACATGTGCTGGGTAGTACTCGCATGCGAGCACAGGTTATGATGTTGACTGCGTAATTCTTATATGTTGATCTTGGCGATAGCATTTTTATCTCTGTTATCATTCAAATTCAGACCCACATTCATACTATCTCTCCTCCAAGTTTGTACAGACCGTTCAAATGCATCCTTATTGTATTTCTCAGCAGGAGATGCTTGACCAAATTGGCCAAGGAAAATTTTCACTTCCAGCAAGACACTCCCTCATTACCTTGAACTTCTTTCCCTGTTTGAGCAGGGCACCCAGATCAGATTCCCCTGCATTTTTATTTCTTCTAAGGATTCATTAGTGATTGAATTTCACCAAGCTCCAAACTGAATTACCACAAGGGTACCAGAGATAGTAAACATGAGAAATCAGTTGGGAACTTGCATCAACTTACTAATGACAGTCTCTCTCTGAACCATACAGTTTGTACAGTCTCTACATGGCTACATAAAGCTTTAAAGCCCTTTTGAACTTCCTATAAAATCTTCAGCAAATACAATCATTCATACTTAAAACCACATTCAAATCCTCATTCTGTAACTCAATGATGGGTTTATCAGTAAAAATTTATGTAAAGATTTTATCTTTTAATGTAAGGAAGAAACTCTTCTATTTGACTTCCAAGAGCGTGCATTGAAAATTCTATGGAAATAACAGATTAAGTACACTATCAAAGACTTCTAAACAAAGCTGGTTATAGGGCTGAAAGTAAGAGTTGTATATCTCATTGTTTAAATATCAATTTACTCTGTGTGCTTTTACACTAGCACCAAATATACCAGGTGACCCAAAAATAACTTACTCGCTTTAAAAGCTGACAACGGTTTTATTAATGAACAGATTATGAATTTTAGCATATTAAGCCAATATGAAATTTCCAAATTAGTTTAGTTTTTTTTTTGCCTGCTAGATTGTGCAGCTATTGGTTAGAGGATTTCTAAAAAGCAGGCTTTATCTTACCAGACCAACAACTGACTTGAAAAACTCCATCAGAAGAGATACTTCAAATCTCACAACCAATGTTACAGTCGTCTGCTATTTTCAATATCGTTAACAGTTTCGATTTGGTACAAAGAAAGGTAGCCATATCCAGCAGTTATCCAATGAAAAATGTAAATCCCTTATTTGCATATTTTATAACTGAAAACATTTTTGCATCATGCCAATATGAACATTATTTGTTCATTAATAAAACCATTATCAGCTCTCAAACTAAGAAAGCTATTTTTCAGCCACACTGTATCAGCAAGCCCTAAAAGCAACTTCAATATTAGTTGATACATTACTCTTTTATAAAATTGGTAATATGTGTACAACTGAAAGGGCATGCATTACATGTAATAACCCTGCCACAGCTGAAAGAGCATTCATTGGCTTTTTCTAGGGATTACTGCAGACTTATTTGCATTCAGCTGTGGAAAACGCAGTTTTGCACGTGGAAAGCATTCTGGATATACAAGGGAGACATTGAACATTTGTAAAATGATCAGTCAGGTAGAACACTGCTTGTCAATGACCTTTTATACCATTTATTGTTTATTTATTAAATGGCGACCACATCATCTGCAAAAAAAAAACCCTCTGAACATTTAATATTTTATGAATGAATTGTAAATTAAAGTATCGAAGTATCACAACACTATGTTAATGTTTCATAGCTATTAAGAGCTCACCACTTCATATCAGTTCTTACTAAATGTAAAGAAATGTAAAGAAATGTAAAGTCATAGCAAATATTCAAAAAAATCACCCTGCCATATTGATTTATATGTATGGCTTATAAATGTTGAATTAAGTATCTTTCTAATTTTTGTGACTACTTTATTAACGCCAAATATGTGGCAATATACAGCGCAATTCATAAGTTCGTACCATTTCAAAATGCTGTATTTAGTAATGAATATCCATATTAGTGGGCCTTGTATTGCTGATAGATAAGTACACACATCAGCTACACAACTAAAATTAAGTATTGCTTTATTACAGCTGTATTTAGTGTTAAAATAAACAGAGGTTCAGTAAAGTATAATATATTCATCATATTAAGTTTCAAAATGGTAAATTGCAAGTGTTCAATATGGCCCACTCCAGCTGCATATAATATGTTCGCTCAATGATTGAATTTTCCTATTGTTTATGGAAAATGTCTTGTATCACTTCATTAGTGGAAGCTGTGATTCAGTATTTCAGTTCGTCCACATCTCCAGGATACACAATCTTTGTCTTAAATGAAGCCTCCATAAAAAGAAATCACACATTGAGATCATGGGAATGTGGAAGACTAATCACTGATGAAATGAAGGACAGAAAACACTTTGTTACTGGATCACCACATCAAATAAACACACACTGAAGAGATCTCTATTGGCAATCTCAACAAACTTGCTGATCCCTTCGTTCCAATCAGCTGCTGTCAATGGTTAAATAGCTATAGCACTCTGAAATCGGGTACGGACTTTTGAATCAGTGTATACAGTCATCCCTTCACAAGTCTGCTATGCTAGTTCCAAGATCCCTGGCTTATGGAATTTCAAGATGACAGGTATTTTGGATTTGGCCAACTAACCTTTTGAAGGTTTTAATTTATAAAATTTTTAATAACTAAATAAGTCTAATCAAGTACTCCATGTACAATTATTAAAAAAAAAAACAACTTAATACCCCTGCAAATTAAGCATTTCCAACGATAAAATACAAGTAATATTTTTTCAAGTTAAGATGACCTTAATCACAAGTCTGCATTTTAAGTTTTTAGAG
>JAHWFO010005168.1:670910-746974 GCA_023313115.1 Rhysida immarginata | reverse complement strand
GAGCCCCCCCCCCCCTAAAATGCTATTGCTCTTATATAATGCGGTCCCCATTTTATGACTTGTTGCAAGAAAATATGCAAAAATATACAGAAAAACCTTAATTTTTACATTAAGTAACCCCCCTCCCCAGTTGTAGTCAGTTGTTGCAGGGCTAATATGTATTATCCTATTGTATAATATGGTCCCACAAATTTTTATGGCGTTTTTAGTCCAAAGTTTTTTGCATTATAGTAGAAGATTTATGGTATGTTGTTTACATATACATACAGAGAGGTGTTCCCTTTGATTTAGCATATTTTTTAGACTGCTAATTTCTGTTGGGTCCGAAGTTCAACTGTTAAAAGCTTTTTTTCTGCTAGTCTTCTATTTCTTATTCTTTAGCTCAGTTTGTCTCCTTTTTCCATATAAAGAAACTAAGTCTTATATGGCATCTTGCAAGTAACATGTTTATAAGACCATGAACACAACTGGATTGAGATTTTCATATTTATGTGTAGTTAATGTCATATCATAAATTTTTATATAATGCCAACAAAATTTTTACGAATTGGAATTTATTCCATTATTTGAATTACTTTTATTCCAATAAAAATTTTTTTGCCATTGGGTTTGGCATGTTTCAAAGTGAAAAAAGTTTGGGAATTCAAGGGCCATAAAAAAAAAAAAAAAAAAAAAATACATAAAAATAAATAAAATCACACCCTTGTATTCCCTGCCTCTCCTGTATATTCTTATTTAAATGAGAATTGGAGTTATTTGTAATTGCTGGCAAGTTATTTGTTGATATTTAAAAAAAAAAATAAAAAAAAACCCTTCCAAGAAAACTTAAAAGCAACAAAGCTAACAAAAGGAAAAGCTATGATCATTTGAATAGTCATGGTATTGAAAAATGGCTTTATAGTGTAAGTTTCATAGTAATGTTTGATTTCTAAAAACAAAAACACAAACATGAATGAATGTATAAATTTCATAAATACATTACAACACTTACCACTCTGGAAATTGCTTTCAGATGCATTCAGTGTTTAAGATACAAAAGTATACAACATATTTTGGCATAAATGGAATATAATAATATAAAAAGACACTTACTCAATGAAGCATTGGATTTGTTCAAGGCACCACAGGACATTTGAGAATGATGGGAGTAAGCTGACAGGTGAGACGTAGCAGATAATGTAGAAGCATCACTCAGTTGACTTGGAGACCCTGGCCTCTCTATCTTATGGGAACTGGGCCTTCTAGGTACTTCTATTAAAAAATAAAGACCAAACTTAACTCCAGGAAGAGGAAGAAATTCAAAACATCTCCCCCCTGTTGTGTATTTTCAAAAATTAAAAACAAATCCAAGGGAAGTTCAAGGAGAGGATAAATGAGAAAGTGATTTCCTTTCAAAGACAGAGGTAAAAAAGTTCACTTGGAATTGAGCCATATTCTTTTACAATTGTCAAAACATTTGGTTTGAAGCCAAAATTCAGAGCTTCTCTAAGAACTTCAGTTTAACTTTTAAATATTTAATAATAAATTAATAATAATTATAAAAAAAATGATTATGCAAGGCATTTTAACACTATACAATTTATTAAATTATTTTAAAGTTTAAACTTCAAACAAAAATCCAACTAACAACTCAAAATAATTGTGAATATTAATCTATCAATGAATAAAATTAAATTTAAAGCTTTTCTGAAATTTACATCTTTTATAAATTTAACAAAACGTTTGTGTTTAAAAATCATAAATACCTACAAAATTGTTCTATTAAATGTAATAATTTTCCAAAAATTATAATTTGCTAAAATTCACATAACACTACATAATTAAACTGCATTTTCATTGGGGGGCCCCCCCCCAAAAAAAAAAAATTAGTAATAGACACTAATGATTTGTTAGAAATTTTTTTTGCGGAGAACTTTTTAAATATTTAAAACAAAATAAAAAAATAAAAAAAATGCGTATTTACTAAATGCTTACTTAATCAAGAAGATCAATAACAAAAATGACCACATTAATAATAACACAATTGCAGGCTCTGCACAACCTATCAAAATGTACGCAAACTCCTCAAATATTTGTTTAGCACAATTACTCATACAAAAATGTATTCATAATTTATATTAGCATAAAGAGCAGGTCCATTAAGCATAGCAATTCACTTAAGAAATTTCTTCAAAACAAACCATTGCTAATATTAAGAAGTCAATGATTATAATGAACAAAAGGTTGGCCAGAGATTTCAGCTTCACTTACATTAACGAGCCACACCTTGTTAATGAAGTTACTGTATTAATACAGAGACCAATGAGCATCTAGGGTAAGGGTTTAACAATTATGAAAATTACCGTATAGTTACTTAAACCAAGAGTTGGGATAAAATTAGTTAACATTTTTCCTTTTTTTTTTAATATATATAATAAGAGAAAACCAGGAATTTTTAAAAAAGAAACAAAGCATTACTTTTTTAAAAGAATTTCTTCCACTATTCAGCAAATAAGTTATTATTTTTACACAATTAAATTCAGGAACACTTTATCTCAATTTGAAACTTTCAGGCAAATTCACTACCAAATATAAATAAATCCAAACAGACAATTCACAAGCTTAATTACTTGATTTGCATTCATAAAATAAACCATATCACCCTAATTTTCTTTTTAAAAGAAAACAATAGTGTTAAAGCTTAGGCTCTAATACCCCATCCACACTACAAAGCTAAATGATCATTTAGCCAGCAGAGCTAAGGCGTCAACTACCTTAGCTTAAAATTCTAGATTAGGGTGTTCGTACTATCTTCCTCTCAAGCCGACTTCCAGGTGATAATATGGATTAGTGACACTGATTGTAACTATTCAGTGAAAAATAAATTCCTGGCGTCTTTTTACACTATTATTTAATTGATAGCTTTTTAATTAAATTTTAATTAGATAATTAATTGTTGATTAAATTTAAAAGTTGCATGGTCAGGATTGCTGTGAATATGAAATAGAAAAAAGGTCCAGAAGTAGCAAAACGGTAGAGGTTTAATAAGCCAACGCATTTCGAAGTAACTTCATCGGGGCATAAGCACAACTACATATTTATGATCTATGTCCGCAATCAGAGAAAAGGAGAGTGAATCATCTGATTGGCAGGCGAAGAAGCCATACAACAGCAAGTGACAGAACAGTAACAGGAAATAAAAAATACAAAAAAAAAAACAAAACTAATTACAAAATAGAAACTAAATAAATAAATTAGTCTTGATTAGCTGCATTGTGGTTCTTTCTGACTTGATCTAGGATGCTGTTCAGTGTCCAGGATCGAAGCTAATCTGGTTATTCAGTATTTTCTCCGGATGGTCTTTAATATGTATTCCGTGCCTTGTGGGTCCGGATTCTCTTCTTTGTAGTTGTGCTTATGCAAGATGAAATTACTTTGAAACACGTTGGCTTATTAAACCCCTTTCATTTTGTTACTCCTGCACCTTTTTTCTATTTGATTAAATTTGTTTCATCATTTATTCATTTAAATTTTTCACAGCTTATTACTAAAAAATTGCTTCAGCTATCTCATCCATAGCTAATCAAAGAAAGCTACCACCTGACTCAGGGACTCTAAAAGTTCCAGCAGACATTATATTCGTAGTTATTGTTTTGGATGGATGAGCACGTCAAAGTGTGGTATACAAGGGACTATCAAAAAGTTCCGGGAATTGTAGTCTGGCCAGTGACTAGATACAGTATGCACATTGTGGCCTTAATCCTCTTCAGAGTACTTTCCTGGACAGCCCGTGCAAACACTTCCTTTGGAATGGACTTGAGACAGGCTGTCACACTTGCTTCGATCTCTTCTTTTGACACAAAACTTTGATCCCGTAATCCCATTTTCAATCTGCTGAAAAGCCAGAAGTTGCAGGGGGCAAGGTCTGGGAAGTATGGTATTTGGGGCAGCACTGGGATTTTTCATTTTCATCCATGAGATTTTTCATTGGGGCAGCACTGTTTTCAGCAGTGGGATTTTTCATTTTCATTCACCGGATTGTTCGTTTTTATCCATGGGATTTTTCGTTGGGGCAGCATTGGGATGAACTTAATGTTTGCTCTTTGCTCAAACTGTGACATCGCACCAACGTGCGTTACACACTCTTACAAGCACACACTATAGCTCCCGAATGACACGTCCGAACACGATGCAACCACACGTGCGTGCGCATGGGATGTAGAGGGCACTGATTGTCTTGTCTTGTACAGAGGGTAGATTATCGCAGAACGATAATCTGCGGCACTTACTCCTTCAAGGGAGTTTTGACCGTAGCAGCCGGGACCGAACGGCTTAACGTGCCCTCCGAAGCACGGGGGGTTCATGATGGAAGAGCTGTTGGTGAACGAACAAACCAGTGGCTATCACCAGCTGCTGGACAACCAGCAGCAAATGGGTCAGACTAAAGTCCCCCAACAGCTGTGCCCCAAATAGCCGTCCCACCCAGCAGTGGTCCTCAAGCCACTGGCTGTCACCCAGCCAGCAGCTGGCCGCGCCTGAAGTTGCTTAACTCCATCGATCAGCGAGCCAACCGACAAGACAACCAGGCCACGGCCACCCCCGAGGGCACTGATTACAGAGCGGAGTTTTCCAGACTTACAATGCTCACCGGCCAGACTACAATTCTGGGAACTTTTTGATAGTCTCTTGTAAACATTTAAACAATTTGTTTGAGAGGTTTTTGCCTGAGCATGCTTCTTAAAATAACTATTGAGATTTTAAGTTCCACAAGGTTAGCAGTTGAATCATTGAGCTTGGGATATAAACTGCGCATGCAGGTAGTAATATCTTTTATTATTATTATTATTATTATTATTATTATTATTATTATTATTATTATCATTTAAAAAATCAATTTCATAATTAAAATGAAGAAATTTCATTAAAATATAACAAATAAATTTTAACTTTATTTTCACGAGCTTCGAAATCAAATTTGTAATAGAACTATTTTTTTTGGGCGTAATGACAAACTGCAAGTGAGGCATAAATTGCTCCTAACCGTTCCTGTAGTACAAGAATAAACTGAAATAGACTGTAGAGATGATGCTTACTTGCTTCGACAAAGCAAAAAGGATCCACGCAAGACTTGAAATTTAATCCATTTGTGGAAAAGCGGTTTTGGCTCCTTGTGCTACCACTGATGTTATTTATCCACAGTTAAGGTAATTTGGTTTTTTATTTTTATACTGAAATTGTTTGTTTCAATTAATTCGTACAAGGGTGAATTTGTAAAAAATCATTTATACCTGTACAATCAATTGATAGACTAGAAAGTTGAATTATAAAAATCAAGTGTCAGAAAAGTATAAACCATGAAATACTTATGGAAATATAAATACTTTTGAAGTACATGATATCAGAAGTAGAAACAAGTAACGAAAATCTGCAATGCAAATCTTAAAATATTTTGGAATCTGGAACTTTTTTGGACATCAAACAATTTGATCATTACATTTTCCGAAACAACAATTCATTTGCAAATCATTGATGTTCCAAATAGCAATCACTCAACTTTTCAAATGTCTAATGAAAATTAAATTTAACAAGAATCAATTTATGATATTCAAGGACAACTCCACGTTAATATACAACTTTATTTAAAATGAAAGCTCGAGATATAATTAGGTGGCTAAAAGAAAAATTTCAAATCGAACACAAAATATATAAAACTAATAAAAATTACGAAGGTCAAAATCACTTCCCACACTCCATTACACAGAGAAAGTGACGTCCTCATTAGACAGACTGAAGTGACCATCACGCATTTATTTCTATACATGTGCTTTTATATGATGGCTTATGCTTATGAACAAGAAGATTCATAATCTGAATTGGATATCGGTTTTAATTCCTTTTTAAAGGATATGGAAGAAGTTTCATTCGGAAACGACACAGACGTTCAGCCTTACTATTATGAACTGCTCAGATGCGATGATACATTGCGTATCTCGCCCGTTAGTGAGCACGAACGATGCAGAGACTGATGTGCATGAATCCAAAAAGTACAAATACTGTCAACGTTTATTAATTAATAAACTACACAAGCTGATTATATACTATTACAGGCATTTTTCAGCATAGAATAGTGGGAGAATATATGATAGCAAATCTTGTGATTTTAGGAAGTGAAAAGTTCTGAGCAGCATTCCACCATTTCCAGAGTTGGCTGGGCTGCTTGTAGCTGCTATTAGACGGCAAGAAGCTATTTTTTTTTCTTGCGTGAATTACACAAAAATTAGTGGAAATGAATTATTTGTTACATGGAGCTGATACAGTAATAATAATTCTAAAAATGAAGGTGGCTGGCTGGGACAAAACAGTTGGGAAATGTACACTATTCTGAACTTTTACCCATATTTATTTTTTACTGCCTGGTTTCTCCGGCGGTTCATAGGAGTAATCATTCAGGTAGCTCCTGGATCACTCCAAAATTATTTGGCCGTCGAAAAGTAGGGACAGCATCCTGCTCCAAGTAATTTACGCACTTCATGTTCAAAAGTTTTAAAACTACCGGATCAATAGTAAAGCACAAGGTTTCAAAATGAGCAGAGCAAATATTTTGAGTACACTGAAAGGCACCAATTTTCTCTCCGACAAAAGTTTATCCACTTGTTTCTTATTAATTCCGACTTGGGAAACTTATTAAAAGATAAACTTATCAGTAGGGTTGTTACACCCATACACAGAACAATTGGTAGGCATGATTTACACTGAACAACCAATTTATTAGAGACACCCCGCTAATAGTGTGTTGCGCCTCCTTTAGCGGGGAGAACTGCATGAATATGTGCTGGCAAAGATTCAACAAGGTGTTGAAACCGTTGCGGAGGAATAGCAGCCCAGGCTGACATGACAGCGTCCCATAATTGGTGCAACATGTTCCTCGACCTGGCGACCGAGCTGGCCACTGAAGCAGGTGGAAGTCCGCATCATGTTCCTAGAACTAGTTCAAGACCATTCGAGCACAGTGACAGGGAGCACTGTCCTGATGAAACTGTCCATCACCATCAGGGAACACAGTCATCATGAATGGGTGCACCTGATTGGCAACCATGTTCAGGTAGTGTGCCGCATTCAGGGATGTGTCTATGGATTTCAGAGGACCCAGTGTATCCCAAGACAGTGTTCTCCCAGAAAATTTTATCAGCTGGGAGGAAAGATAAAATAGCTGGGCAGGCAAAATTTAAACCTACTACTACTTTTCAAACCCACTTATCCGTTAGGGTCGCAGGGGCAGCAGCCCTATGGAGGATCTCCAGCGATCGCGATCTTCCGCCATCAGGCACATGTCCTCCCTGGTAATATCCAAGCGACTCGAACCCAGATTCTCCATGTAGTCTAGCCACCTGATTCTAGGCCAACCCCTTGGTCTCTTACCCACCGGCTTGGAAAATAACTGCCTAGGAAGACCAGTTTGCGGCATCCGTATCACGTGGCCATACCAGCGCAACTGAGATCTCACAATGCAGAGAAGTAGCGGCTCAACACCTAAAGACTCCCTTATTGTGCTGCTGTGCACTCTATCTAGTAGGGTAACACCTGCCACACCTCTCAGAAATCTCATTTCGGCCGCTTGTACCCCGGTCATTACCCAAGCCTCATGACCATAAGTGAGAATGAGGACAAAGATAGATTTGAAGACAGAGCTTGGCTTTGTTATCCAGCTTGTGTTTCGTTACCATGGATCGCCACAGTTCACGTCTGACACAGCTTGCTGCACCGATCAGAGCATCCAATTCTTTCTCCTGCCGTCCATCACTCGTGAATGCAATCCCGAGATACTTGAATTTCTCCACCTGCCTCAATGAGCTTCCCTAACATGGAGAGCACACTGAGCAGGCTGTCTTGAAAGGACCAGAACCTCGGTTTTAGCCACACTGATCTTCATCCCAGCTTCTTCACATTTGGCTGCAAACCGGTCTAGTGCATGCTGAAGGTTCGTGCGAGAAGACCCAAGGAGGACAAGGTCGTCAGCAAAGAGCAACCTCTCCACCAGGCAGTCGCCCACACAAACACGCTCATCGCCTCGGCTGCCCCTGTCTATCCAGTCCATAAAGATAATGAACAAGAGGGGCGACAGTACGCACCCTTGGTGGAGTCCAACACCCACGGTGAACGGTCTTGACTTATTGCCATTAATTAATGCAAAAATTAAAAACAAAGAAAATATTATGCAGTGGTGTGCGGTTTTTTGCATATTCAGCCGGGCGGCGCGCCCCTTCAAAAGGGCCTGGGGAGAACCCCGCGAGAGAAGATACCCCAGACCAGCACTCCTCCTCCATCTGCCTGTACGGTTGTCTTCTGACATTATGGGTCCATGGCCTCGTGGTGTCTGCGCCAGATGCACAGTCTGCCATCCACATGATGAAGTAGGAACAGCAATTCGTCGGACCAGGTGACCTTCTTCCATTCAGTGTGCCACAGCTGTCGCGCTTTCCTATTTTAAGGTGACCCAGCTCGTGCTCGGTGCAAGATGTGCCGCATCATGTGCTCCAAAATGGGTTGGAATGCTCCCTCATTGAACTGCGCTGCAATTTGTTGGGCTGTTCCCGTCCTGTTGCAGATGATTCGTGCCAGTCACTGTTGGCCTCGTTCATCCACGGCCCTGTGTTTGTTGGATGTTTTTTTTTGCCATAACTGCCATTCACGGAACACCCTTGACACTGTTGCACGGGAAAACCAGAGGAGGTTCGTGGTTTGTGAAATGCTCAATCAAGCCTCGTTCAAAGTCTGTCAAATCCTTGGATTTACCCATATTCAGTCCACTTCTGCTGCTGACTGCAGCTTATGATCCAATGCATCCCTTTTATACACCGCTTCTGCCTATTCCATTGTTTGGGTGTCACTGGGAGGCCGATCCATTTTCAGTAAAAAGAGTCTCTAATAAATTGGCCGTTCAGTGTAATTTAATTAGGGATCCCTATAGAAGAGCTTCTCTCTAATGTTTATGGGACTGGAGCCTAGTCTAAGCGTGACATTGATCCGAGACAGTCCGCCGATACAAAATGGAGCAAGAGGGTGAATACCGGAAGTAGCATCTTTCGCACAGTAAATGCAATTTTCATATTGAAATAATGGTTTTAAAATTTTTCTATTGCTGCAGTTGTATTTTATTTGTTTCAAATAATGATATTCTGCAAAAGTGAGTGGAGTTGTCCTTTAAGGCCTTGCTAAACAAGTTTCTTTTTGTATCATTTTGTAAAAAGTTTATAAGCTGAAGATAACTATGATTTGGTAATTACGGTGTACAAAAGGAAAGGGTAAATTTCACAACCTTAACTTCAATAGTAACAGAATGTCATGATCCTTGGTTCAAGTTAGGTTGCAGAATTTTCCTTCCCTTTTGTAATTAATTTGTAAAGTCTATGCAATTATTATGATATAAATAAATTTTTTTTATGGCATTTATTCACTAACTTGATTTTGATTGAGTCCTTGAATTGCTAGGCTGTGAAAAGCTGAGATCACTACGACTACTTCGATTGGAACTATGCATACTGTTTTCTTCTCCGTGGCCTTCACTCAAACCTGTGTGTTCTCTGCAAATATTTTTGTTATAGTAAAAAGTTAAATAACGTCAAATAGCGTAATTCTAAAATATTGTCAAAATATAATATGCATTCGCAGTTCCAAATTAATAATCACTCCAAATTTACAGCATCTATGCAAGTACATTGCAAGTGGACATAATATGCTTTCAATGCCAAAACACCACAGTAAAAGTTTAACCAAGGAACATATTTTTTGTGTAAATGGATTTGTGCAGGGCCTGAAAGCATTTAGCACCCCTTAAACTACACAAGTTTGTCCATGGAAAAAGCTCCAGAAATCCTACTTCGAAGTATTTCCAAACAATAAAAGTACAGTAGTCCCTCCACAAGTCAGTATTCTACAACTCAGGAAATTACACGAGTCTGCAACTTTACCAAGCCAAGATGGCAGAGAATTACTTCCTGATGGGGATTTTTGCCAACAACAATTAAATTGGTGAGGGTTATCACGATTATAATATACAAAATTAACCAATTTTATGGCTCCCTAATGCATACAGCCTGTTTTGAAGGGCTACGAAAGTCAATTATAGGAATTAAGATGCAAATTAATATAATCTTGCTTTCTTCGAGCTGTTTATTTTCCACGAAATTGGAAATTACAACCAATTACAGAGGAACCCCTTCCATGCATAGGTAGCTACATTTTCCTTTACAAAGCTTAAAATGGCGATTTGTGATTATGGCTAACTTAATTTGAAAAGAAATATCTGCCATCTTGGAATTCTGCAAGTTGGAAAAATCCACAAGACGGCAAGGCCCTGGAACCAAGGTTGCTGACTTGTGGAGAGACGAATGTATTCATTACTTTCAGTGAATATAGAAGGTGCTTTTTTTTTATTTTAAAAAAAAGGCAGTAAAGTAGGATCCTTCCATTTTTAATTAATAAAATAGATGACTATTTGGGATAAAAATTCATTCTAGTAACTATGAATGATGGAAAAACTCATTTTTGAGCATTTTACAAGTGTTCTCTATGCGCCCCTCTAATGCTTCTGCAGACATCAAGTCTATAAGTTCATCCCAAACTTTGTGAAGCACATCCCTATCAAGCTTTTGAAAAGCAATGTTGATGTGAGCTTTCAGTTCTGGTAGCTTTGTTGGTAGAGGAGGCGTAAATACTCATCTTTCACATAACCCTATACAAAAAGTCGCAAACTGAATACAAAAAAATGTATGAATGAAACTCAAGCACAAAACAAACAGCTCACTGCTATGCTCTCGTGGCATAAATCAGAAGTAAACCTGCAACAAAAAAACTGAGCTTTTCCATGCGTCTGCAAAGTTTTGTGATATGTCAAAAAACAAAGCTACAGTGAATTTATGAAATCGGGTCAATCATTTGTAATAACCCTGTGCATCTCCTCTTATTTTGTTGGCCCATTGTTTAAGCATGTCCAATAGTCGTTAATATGCCTTCTGCTTTACCAATGGGTAAGGCATACTCTTACCATGTTAATATTGCTTGGCAATGCTGCTCTGTTTCAGTGATATATAAAGTGATAAAAGTTTTTTTTCAACACAATACAGATATCTTTACAACATTCCAATTAATAAAACTGCAGTTTTTTGGCACTCGTGCCAGGTTAATGCAGATATTGAAAACTATCAGTTTAGCTATGGATTTCATTGTCGGAAATGTAGACGATTTGAGAAATCTGATAGTTGACGGGTGTAATGCAGTCAATGAGAAGATTGGATTCATGCATCCTAGCTGGTGATGGTCATTTTCAGCAGTTATTGTAGATTAACAAGCTTTACAGGTAATATTAGGTAATAAAAGATTGTTTTTATCGAAAAACCTTTTTTTGCAGTTATCTTCGAAACAAAGCAGCACTCCAAAAATCATCGAAAGATAAAGATTCTTAAAATAAACCGAAGAATCACCCCTCAAATTTTTTCGCTATGTTTACTAAACCACCATGCATAATTAGACCTTGTACAGAGTACCGTATATACTGGTGTATAAGCAGACATTTTTTCCCTAAAACCCAAATTCAGCATATGCATAAGTCAAAGTTCATGAAAGCTCTTATAAGTGAAGTTTACAAAAAAACTAAATTTATTATTACTTCTAGAATTCATTTGTTACACCTTTCACTGCAAAATAAATTTCATGCTCATTCCTGATAAGATAAAATTATCCACTCTTTGAGGACAAATGCCTGGATAGAAGTGAAAAATAAGAAATCCAGGAGGACATGCTGCAGAAAATGAAGACTCGTAACAATAATTTGGTGGCTAAAATTCTTCATTCACAAGAAATTAAGTGGCATACAAAATACCGTAAATTGAATTACCCTGTATATTTCCTCAGGTAGGGAGAGTTCAGAGGAAGCACGGCCTCATTCCACTCGATTAATTGTACATTTCAGTATTCAATTGTCGAATGGAATTCAGTAATCTGTTCGCCAGACAGCACAGCTTGATGAAAGTGAGACTACGTAAATGACAAATATGACTGATAATGAAGTCTATGACAATTTTCATCAGCTCTTCAGATAGTCCAAAGAAGAGGCTCAGTTTGTTGGTTTTCTCACCCCATAAATTTAGTCATTGTGTGACGCTACAAAAACTGCTTGTAATAGTTGTGTTCTATGTAGAATTTTGTTTATGCTCGAGCCATGCTGATTTCCACCGTTCGAGAGAGAGAGAGAGAGAGAGAGAGAGAGAGAGAGAGAGAGGAAAAAAAAACAAAAAAACAAACCCCAAACTCGAGAGACTTATAAACAAGTATATAAGGTGCAGTATATTCTCGAGTATAGGGCGCTTAATTTTGTACCCATTTTGAGTGAAAATACCTGGTTTTTATATCCCACTTACACAGCAACACTTTAGAATTAAATAAAATTACGGCTAAAGAATAAAAAGAAAAAAAAATTTCAATACTGACCTTGCAAACGTATTGTTAAAATTTGCAGACTTTAGTGGAAAACGCCTTTCTAATGGAGATTTCGTTTTACTGCCAGAAAGATTGGTATCCACTCTACTTTTAATTTCTTTTTTAGTTTTTGATTTGGCCTTTTCTTCAGCTTGCCCTGCAGCAATCTTCGACATCACAGCATCCCAGCGACTTTTCTTTGGAGTTCGAGTTTTCTTGGGAAGATCCTTTTTTTCCTCAGGGGACTGAGGAGATTTCGCTGACGATTCTATCATGGCTTTAATTTTCGATACAACATTCTTTTTGGGAGTCTTAAACTTTTTCAAACCAACGTTCTCTTCTTTTTTCACAGATCTTTTAGCATCAGATGCAACCGGTTGATGTGGCATTCCATTCTCATTATTCTGAGATGGCTTGTCAGGAGTTTTATTCTTATTTTCCCTTGGGCTTTCGGAAGGAACAATTTCAATATTTTCTTTATTAGATGAATGAGAATCATTATGCTCATCAGCACCTAATTTAAAATCTTCTGAAGGAACATCTTTTACTGAAGGAACCACACAAGTGTCATTTTGCGACCGAGACAAACCATTTTCTACCGTAGCACTACTTCCAGAAGAGACATCATTTTCGATCACAGTCACAGTTTCATCTACAGTTTCTGTATCATCTTCAACCTTGCTTACTGGAGGTGTTTCTTTATTAATATCTTTACTAATCTTTCCAGAATTCAAAGCAGCTACATCATCAAACGACATAATCTCACCAATTGACTCTTTCTCCACATCGATAGTCAGTTGTTCCATCTCGTCAGTACTGTAATACAATTTTCCATCAATAACTCGAGCAGAACGGCCACGAGCTTTCTCTTCCAGCTCAACTTCACTCTCTGTCCAGCTTGTACCCATGTCGCTACAGAAATCCGAATCGCTGCCGACATCAACTTTAGGATGGCGTAATACGCATACAGCATCATTTAAAAGCGTACTTAAATTCTCACTTGCACCAAATTTACGCTGCTCTTCTACTGGTGTGTTCAAAGCTGAAGCTGTGGCACTTGGTACATCCCCTTCAGCATCTCCTTGGTATCCTGTATCAATGCTAGTAACACTCACAGTCAATGACGAGAAAGGTCTATCCTTCTTTTCCAATAAGTTTTCATTTAAATTAGGTGTTATTTGATGCATTAAATATTCAGTCATGACCTCCTCTCTGCCTCCACTGATTTCAGATAGTTGCGGAGATGGTTTTGCAATCAACTTTTCTGGAATAAAGCAACTGGAAACCAGTTCCTTTATGGATTCTTTTACAACCCCGTGCGACAGTTTTTCTGCATAATCCACAAAAGGAGACATCCTATTGACGAGGAAAGTTTTATTGACAGAAAGTTCGTTTATCGCAGACAAATTTCCATCCTGGTTTTTACCAGTTTTAGCACACAGATCTTTAGTTTCTTGCATTTTTGAAGTTAATTCATCATCACAAAGCATTGCAAATGAAAACGTCTTATCTGATGATTTATCAAAGGTCAACTGGTTCTCGTTTATCATTAAAGTATTATCCTTATTTAAGTGGCCCGGACCAATTACACTCTGATCAGATAAAGTACTTTCATTGCTGTTTGAAGTAATGTTACTTAAATTATGCAAATTAAACGTTTCATTTCCAGACAACTTGGGGGTATAAAACTGATTTAAGTGAAAATAAGAAAGATTTTCGTCTACTTCGGGGTAAGTTAGATCGCCAATGTTTCTGCATAAGGATATATGATCGTTTCCTCGGAATGGTGTTGAAGTTTTTGCAAGGAAGCTTTCTTTTAAGCAAAGCTCGTTCTTTGCAAACAAATCATAATCTTCATACTCTTTCTTAACAGACATCTCTTGCACAAAATCATCAATGGTTTCATCATTAAGCTCTTGAACATCCTCGACTGATGGAGTTTTCATTAGACTGTTCTCAGTAAACAAAGTAAAATCCTTGATTTGATTAGGTGTCAGAATGCCTAAACTTTCATCCAATTCAAAGGAACCCTGTCGGCCAAATCCATCCATCTCCTCAGAATCGTAATCCTCTTGAATTACATCCTGGAGGTTAACACTGACATCAATATCGTCGATATTTGTTGACATAACACTCTTGCCTTCAGTCTTTCGAAAGCTTTCACCAGCTGCTTCGGTATTAATATTCTCGCACATTTCGATATCTTTATTAAATTCATTATCAAAAAGACCTGTACTGGAAGAATTTAGTTCGCTTGCTGCTGAATCGTCCAATATCCTCTTAGCTTGATCATCCTCAGAGGAAGGATCAATTATAAAAGTCCCATTTCTTACTGTTGAATTGTCAACAATATTCTCATGATAATCCTCAGAGGAAGTATTAAGTACAAAAGTCCCGTTACGTGCTGTTGAATCGTCCGACTTTTTAACTTCGTAATCTTCAGAGGAAGAATTAAGTACAAAAGTCCCATTATTTACTGTTGAATAGTCCACGGTCTTCTTAGCTTGATAATCCTCAGAAGACGAATTAAGTACAAAAGTCCCGTTACGAGAACAAATAAAGGTATTGTTCAATGAAGAAGTCTCATTGGCCCGACAAGATTCCTCGGTTTCTTTGTTTTTACAGTTTTCATATACAGGTTTTGTAAAACTTATTCCTAAAGAAGTTTCACTTTTTGATTCTTTAGTAAAAGTTCGGTCTAAACTTGAACTACAGGTTAATTTCGATCTCAAATTAATTTCGTTAGTTCTCATGGCTGGCTTATCTTCACAAGCTGACAACTTTCCATTAACTTTTGATTTTGTAACACCAAAATTTGTTTCATTATTATTATTACTTTGTTTGGAATTTAGCAGAGGAATTCCTGTAGGTTTCCTGAGAATTTTAGGTGCTTGTAACTTAGACTGAATGTTAGGCTTATCACTTAAGATCACAGTTCTATCCAATTCATTATTTGGAACATGCATTTCATCTCCTGCAAAACATTCATTTTTGTTTGAAGCTGCACTTGAGGGAAGAAAATGCAAAGTTTTTTTGTTTAAAGCCGGCAGTATCTCCTTAGTTTTCGAAATCTCGTTTTGTGTTGCACGTTTTTCAGTAGGCGAATCAACAAACTGAACTTTAGACGGCGGTGCAAAAATTCCATGATTATTTGGACAAGTAAAATAAGTTATTCCGTCTATCACTCCGCTGTTCTTTCCAACAGGTTCATCTAACTGAATGCCACACCACTCACCTTCGGCAAACGCAGTCTTGCCAAAAAACATCAAAGTGCCATGTTTTACACCTGCTAAACTTACTCGACACCCGACTTTTGATTTCCAGTTCTCATAGGATAATTCCTTTTCATTTTCCTTTTGTTGCAATACTGCATTAATTTTTTCTTTCGAAATACTTGTCGGAAGCTTACAAGGAAGAAAGCTCTTTGGTTTTGGAAGAGAGGATTTGAATTTTTCTTTTGTTGCAAACGTAGCATCACCGCTTCCTGCAGTATGCTATACAAAATAAAGAAAAAAATAAATTAGACACCATTATAAAACATCTAATGTTAATATATCACTTATAAATATACCTACACCCCTCTTTTCATACTGGAATGTTTATTAAATCCATATACAAGGTATCCCATAAGGACTCCTCAATTTTAAGAGTACGGATCTTAGATCAATAGAAGAGCAAAACAAGTGGCATGTTTATTTCGAAAGCCGTAAACATCTGATGGCGCTCCACGCTACAGTCGCAGTATAGTCTGAGAAATAGGCTTTAAATTGTCCTTTGCAAGCAGCGTTTGCAATCACATCACAACTACTGCAACATTTGTAACAAATTTTGAAACTTTCGTATCAACTTTCGTATCGGCTTTCAAAATAAACATACCACTGGTTTCATTCTTCTATTGATCTCATTTTCCAAGATATTTGCTCTTAAAATTAGGAAGTCATTTGTGGGACACCCTATATATTGTATAAGGGTCGTACAAATGAAAACGAAAATTTGTGTGGGTAAAAAAAAATAAAAAAATAAAAAAAAAAAAAAAGACTTGTAGGATCGTAAGTTTTTGTTTTCAACAACTGCGAAATCCCACGTGCAAATTGAACAAAAGGTTACAAGTGTTGCATCACATGAGAAAGAACGATAGCTCGAAATTCGAAGCTCTGTGAATGATCGCTTCGTCCAAATAACAAAATGGAGTCAACAAAACAGGAACAGAGAGCAGTAATTAGTTTTTTGATTGCAATCTTTTTTTATAGTGATGTTGACTGTTTTTTGATCACAAAGGCCTGATTTTACTGGACTTTCTTGAAAAGGGCACCATAGTTAACGCAGCATAATATGGGGACACATTGAAGGCACTGCGCGCAGCTTTCAAATACAAGCGTCCTGGACCTCTTACAGAAAGAGTGCTTCTTCTCCACGACAACATCAGTCCTCAAACCTCAAAAGCAACGGTAGACCTCATCAAAAAGTTCAACTAGGAAGCAATGCAGCATCCACCTTATAACCCTGACTTATCCCCATGTGACTTTCACATGTTTGGGGATGTCAAGAAACATCTGAAAGGCCTCAGGTTTCAGTCGGACGATGAAGTGAAGGAAGAGATTTTAGAATGGTTCCACACGCAACCGAAAAACTTCCATAAAGGAATTACATGCCTTGTTACACAGCAAGATAAATGCCTTAATGCATTTGGAGAGTATTTTTAAATTCCTTGTACACACTTTGGATAAAAAAAAATTTTTGTTTTCATTTGTACGAACCTTGTTGAGCCCTTTTAAAGACTGTATAAAGGCTCCAAGCACCCTCTCTATCATGTGTTGCAATGACATTTCGGAAACATCACTTTCGTCATTTGGATTGCACCTTTGGAACTGCATATGGTTTTAATTTCAAGTAAACGAATGATTCCTTCTGGGTGTAGTGATTCCCATAACCAGCAGTATAATTAAATTAGAAATAAATAGGGAAAAAATAAACACTTAAATTTCATTGAACACTAAAGTAGTGATAATGGATTTGCAAGTTGTAGTCTATTAATCGAGCTTTAAATAAGCATTATAGTTGAGCCTCGTACTTCAAACGCTTGAAACATTACATAATTCTACAGAAATTATATTTGGAAATCAAACTGAATTAAAAAAAAAAAAACTGCTCACTGCGCAAAAGCTCTGGATTCTTGACCAAAAAAAAAAAAATTATCTTACGTTGTGTCCCCAAATATTCTTGTACTAATCGAGTAAGCATCTTTTAGTTATGTTTTAAGGTAAATTTGATTTTACTGTATACACTATATTAACCCTAATGATTAACTATGGCACCCAAAAGAACTGTAAAGGCAACAAAGCCTAAGACTTCTTCCACAGTGGTCAGTTAGAATGTAGTTCGGGTAGACACCTGTCCGAGACCCCGAGATTTGTAGGAGAGCATTTTCCTCGCCTGGACAGGCATTTGCTCATGCCAGGATCATGTGAAAGAATCAAGTCGTTCCCATGCATTGCTATATGTCCAGGTAAAGGGCCAACACCCGGACGAACAAATGCCCTGGCTGTGAAAGAGGCTTAAGAAAGTAATTACCAGATATTATTCACTGTTTATTTTCATTTTTTAACTTCCTTTTTATGGCATTAAATTCTGTTATCAACAGTAATGGATTTGTGAGGTCTGTCATTTTGTTGCCATTTTTTATTCTTTTTTTTTCTTCGAGTTTTTTGATTTTGACTTCAGATTTAGATAGAGCAGCAGTTTCTAACTTTATTTCAACACAAATCTTCTAAACATGTAACATATTTTTGGAACCCTTATTAATTTATGTTAATATATTATTGATTAATTTTAATTTCAGCTTTAGATTAGGAATTTCACACGGAATCCCAGTTGGGAACCGCCAAGATGAAGCATCAAAAAACAAGGAAATGTTATAATAGGAAACGTCCTATCTATTAGAGAACATGGCCAAAATGACGATTAAAGTGAACAATTAGGTCCTTTGAGCCTGGTTAGAGTACTTTTTGATGCTCTATCCGAATCTGAAGTCAAAATAAAAAAATTTGAAGAAAATTGGCAACAGAATGACCAACTTCGCAAATACAGTAATGATGTGTTTAACTAACATTGTTACGGTAATGCAGTGCCACATATTCTCAATATTGTGTAACTGATATTAAATTTATCAAAATGGGTCTTGTTTAGAAAAGTCTGGCAATGAATTAATAAACTTTCCATTATATCTTATGGAGAAAAATTGATATCATTTCGAACAACTTCTTGGAACGAAATATATTCGAAGTACAAGGCTCCACTGTATGACCAAACACAATAAAATAAAAAAATTCCATTTTACATACAAAGAAAATTCATCCCACAATACTTTTCTTGAGTGCAATAAATGAATCTGAATCCTAAAGCATTAAAGCTACTGTGTGGGTCAAAATGATCCTTTTATTTTATGAAGAAACTGAATTCTGAATTACGGAAAAATTTGTCGTTATGCTCAGATATTCATTAGAGACAGGTTTATTTATAGACTGAAAGAACCAAATAAATAAGGCTGTTAAGCTCAAATGATTATAGACAGGTGGTTGTTAACACTGGTTTCATTGTACATCCATTTCTTTAATTTGAAGGATGTTTGGGTGCTTTTAATTTGAGCATTTAAAACTAATATTTTCTTTAATTTCTCAATGAAACCATTCTTCAATGAAAGTTTCAGAATTACGTTTGTAAAGCAAGTTACAAAGGTAATGATTTCATAACTCTAAACAAAATTGGTGCTTTGTACAAATACAAAGCAAAATACTCTGAATGAAAACAAGTGTGTCACATTCATCCAACTTAAACTGGTGATGGTTACATAATCCTTATTAACAAAATCATATCCTACTCTAGGTATCATACTGATTGGATTTGGTTTCATTGTGATAAATCAGCTTTTGAAAATTTGTCCTGATCTTTTGTCCCCCTATAGATTTTCTGACTTCTATAGTAAGATTTTATCTAGACTGAATTGGCTTGTAGATACAAGAGGAGGTCAAAGTCATTACAATCAACATGAAAGAACAATTGCTTTTGAAAATGAGTGGTGCTGCTGGGAAACCACATCCATCGAGTCCTAGAGGACGCAAAGCAACGTTTGATGCAGTACCACTAAACGCCGCCAGAGCGTCAAAAGCAACACGGCACAGCACATCAAAAATTGGACGTGTGAGCCATAATAAGCTTTCAAACTTTTGTACCTGTGTCAATTTTTTCAAGCGGCTTGTCACTATGGACGAATACGCTGTTCCCCTTCAAATGCAAGAATCGTATCTCGACTTGCACCTCCAATTTTCCGATAGGCTGTGCCATGTTGCTTTCGACGCTCTGGCAGCGTTAAGTGGTACTGTACCAAATGCCGCCTTGTATCCTTCAGCACTTGAGGGATGTCACTTCCCAGTGGCACAAAATTTCAAAAGTGATAGTTCTTTCATGTTGATTGTAATGACTTAATGACCACCCCTTGTATATATTATGTTCTTTATTAACGCTAGAGTTATTTTTCCTAATATGTGAACTTATTCAAATACTGGTTTTCCATAACCTGTGATTCCAATAAAGAATCACAACACTACTCTTTAGAATATAAGATGAAGAATTATGAAAACTTGCGACATGTGCTGAATAAGATTTGGCTTTACGAGCAAATGTGATCTTTTAGCACACGAGGTATTTAAAGAAAAAACTACTCAGTAACAACATATAAAGGCCAGTACACATCAGATTAACTCTCTCCCATAAATCACATTAAGCCCCGAAATTCAGTTCAAACTTCTTTATGAGTGCCGAGAAGATTAGAACACGGGTCCTCTGGCTCTCATGATCAAATCTTGGGTTTGAGTCCCACACTAGCATTGAGATTGATTTGTTCTAACCCTTTTTAAAGGCCTCCAAATCCACACTTACCCAATTTCCCTTCAACTTAACACATACTTTGTGCGTGAAATAATTTGGAAGAGACCTCATCCTACAGTAGATAGAAGATTGTTGTACATGAAATATACAGAATATATCAAAAAAGAGTTACAAACCTTGATAGCAGGGTCCTCACACCAAAACAAGAAACTTAGCCCATAAATAAGTATGTCCGAAAATCCTTATTACACCACTTATACAAAAGCAACACGGCTATAGCAGCATACAATGTAGGTTCACTTTTCCACGTAGTCCCCAAGAGACCCTAAACATTTATCCGAACGATCAACCAACTATTCGATTCCGGATGCATAGAAATCTCCAGCGTTTTGTAACCACACGGTGACAGCCGCTTTCACCTCCTCATCGTTTCGAAACCGTTGTCCACAGAGTTCAGTCTTGAGCTTACCGAAAAGATGAAAGTCGCATGGCGCTAAGTCGGGACTGTATGAAGGATGTTGCCAAACCTCCCACTTGAATTGCTGCAGCAATTCGCACGTTTAGCGGGCCTTGTGAGGTGTTGCGTTATCATGCAACAAAATCACACCAGCGCTCAATTTTCATATACAGCAGTGATTTCACGATGAATGTCCGCGCAATTCACCCGTTTGGCCCATAGAAATCGGATTGCTGCTCGCACCTCAAGTTTGGACTGGACATCCAGTTGACACGCCATTGCTTTTAGTCCGTTAGTCACACAAAACACAACGGGAAACCACAGCAACCGTCCTATCTGACGTCTGCGCAGTTAATGTCCCTTTTTCCGCTTTGCCCAAGATTGCGACACAGCGCGCTCCTGCGGCGAGTTAGTGCAACTTACTTTTTGATCTCCCCTCGTATTAATGAAAGTTTACGTTCAACGTGGTTTCAGGTACAATTCAACAATGGCACAGATTTCACAAAAATTAAGCAACTTTTGTTTCTCATCGCTGAAGATTGTTACTTGGTAGCCGAAATATGTATCCGGTATTTTAAATCTCCTTTTGGATTAGAGTTTCTCTCCCTTTTTGGTTGACTGTGAGACTTGTTAACATTTGTATTTTGTGTACTTTTGTGGCTAGTCTGTCCAACATTTCACTTGTGTAGTAGCGAGTTAGTTGACATTCCTAATGCAGCTTCCATGACATGTTCATGAAGAATTCTTCGCAAAACTATTTGGCATCATCTGGGAGTATTTGAACAGCTGCAATAATTATCCGAATATGTGTGCAGAAGCATGCAGAGGACATTTTGAACAGTTTCTGAAGCGAGGTATAATGTAAACTTTCATTAATATCTCAAAATCTAAGAATTTTCAGACAAATGTTTATATGGACTAAGTTTCTCGTTTTGGTGTTCGGAACCAGCCCACAGTTTGTAAACGCATTTTATCAAACAGGGTGCCCAAAAAGTCTAGTAACATGGCAGATATCTCAAAGCTGCCAGGTAGGAGAGATCTGATGAGTGTGGTTTATAGGTAATAAGGGGGGTGGGGAATTCATTGCAGCACTCAAATTTGACTTTGACCCCCAAATTTAAGGTCATCCATTTGCTAACTCGAAAACTATTAAAATTTCCAATTTCTACCCTGTAGAGCAACACCACATTAGTCTAAAAACAATGTTTAAACACACCCTTCCCCTTGAAAGATTTTGAGAAAATGGGAGAGAAAGACTCATTCAAGGTCAGCTTGGGCTAGCCAGGTTGGTTGAGGTTTCTAACACATTTGAATTAAAGTGAAGCACACCGTTGGGAATTTTCTTTCCTCGAGTGACTCTTTCTGGCCCATTTTCTCAAAATCTTTCAATGGGAAGAGTGTGATTAAAAATTGTTTTTAGACTAATGTGGTGCTGCTCTACAGGATAGCAATCAGAATTTTTTCTTTATCTTTAATAATTTTCGAGTTAGCAAATGGATGACCTTAAATTTGGGGGTCAAAGTCAAATTTGAGTGCAGCAATGAATTCCCCACCCCTCTATTACAGATCTCGCCTACCTATAAACCAGACTCATCAGATCTCGCCTACCTGGCAGCTTTGAGATATCTGCCATGTTACCAGACTTTTTGGACGCCTATATAAACATGCATACACAATATATCTTATGGACCAACTACCAATAAAACCTTCTATATTTATATTTATTAACATGAAAATAGTGCATTCTGATTATTACGGAGTCCTGCCCATAACCATACAAACTGAACTTTTAATAAACTATTTATGCAAATAAAAACTGGGAGTTTGTTAACAATGACTGAAAATGACCTTTTCATACGAGGATGGTCCGTTGTCAAATGTAACCTAAATCCACAATTCGAATATGTTCATCCAAGATTTAAAAACTTTCAGAATGTTTATAAAATAAAGCATTAACCCAAGTCCTCAAGAGTGCAGTTTTAATTAATGAAAAGTAATTTGTTTGACAGTGCTGATATGCTAGGAGACCATTGTTTAGGAAAATTAAGATTTATATACAAATTACTTTTATTCCCTCCTATTTCAAAAACATTAAAAACAAGCATTAAGGATCATTTCTATGCATTTTATGAAGGAATAGCTCCTCAAACCAGCCCAGAAAAATTACAGAATTTTCATAACCCTGGCCTTTTACCCTGCCTATCCTAAATGCTAATGGAAAACTAACTTTTTTCCACATCAGGTTTGAAACAATTCTACAGGATATAATCAGAAAGATAGAAAAATAGTTAAATTTTTTATCTAGTCATACTAAAGCACTACAAAAAAAATTCAAAAATTACAACAACTGCAAGACTCTTATGATTAAAAGCTCAGCTCAGAATACAGTCGAAACTCAGTTTAACAAAATTTCAATTCAGCAAAATTTTTTCTTGGTCCTGGCCACACCTTTTTTACTATATAAAATAGACTTCAATTTATCAAATATAGTTATTTGGTTTGTCCTGGTAACATTGGCAGTACCTTAATGAATTTGCCGAAGCATTAAGCCTATGCCGAAGTCTATAGTAATACATTACAACATAAGTTCAGTAACCAATCAATTCTGAAATGTGACGAATAGAAAATGATGCCTATGAATAAACACTAAATTGTTATGAATAAATAAAATTTGAGGCACATGGTAATTAGAACAGGTGGACCCTCGTTATAACAATAGGAGCCAAAAAAAATGTATTCATTATAACGAAAATTCATCATAACTAGGATAAAACAATAAAATCAATCTAAAAAAATTAATTCCAAAATATGACAATACAGCTATATGCTTTTTTGCTATTTTTTAACTTTTGCAAGCAGTTGTTGCAATTTGTGCTTCAATGTCATCAATTTTGCCTAAAACTGAATTGGAAAGTTTTCTTTCGATTGATAGCACGAAAAACGATTTCTCTTTGTGTTTTGTGAAAATTTGTTACAATGAACAGTTACAAATATTGCAGGGAACAAAAATTTTTGTTCATTATATTGAGGAGTCATATTGAAATTTGTTACAAGCCCCCCCCCCCCCTCAAAACTATTTTTATATTATAAAATTTCAAAAATGGTTACAGTGAAACTTCGATTTTACAATCTTCGAATTTACGTCACAAAATTCATAGCACGTACAAAAAGGCTCATAGATCAATGTTAAAAATTCCTTGAATTTAAGTTTCGTGTTTTACGTTTTCTGCAATTGTACATTCTAAATCAATGTCTCACCAGTAGCATCTACTTCGATTTTGCGCAGATTTCAATCCATGCAACTATCGACTCTCGACTAGCAAAACGTGTGTCGCCCCAGTTATAACCGAGCTGGTTAAGAAAGTGGCAGCCACTGTGTTCCAATTCCACTGCTGCCACATGTCGACAAAACATCCAGATGTCGGGGTTGAACGTTCGATTGTCCGGGTTACCAACATATTTCAAAACTTTCAAAATAAAAGGTACTTTTTTACGTATTAAATAAAGCGTATTTTTAAAGAAAAATTTCTTTAAAAACGTTTCGTTTCATTGACAACACGCAATTTGGTGCAATGACAAATAAGTGTTCAAAAGAAACCACACAAATGTATTTTTATTTTTCATTTTTGCTGATTTGTTTGAGCATCCAGGATTTTTAAAAGTCTCAAATCTTGAAAAACTATATTCGTTGAACGGATATATATATTTAGAGAAGGACGAGACACAAGAACCCTGGATACAATAATTAATAGTTATTAATAAAAATACAAAATGAATAAAAAATAAGATAAAATAAACAAAAATAATTAATCAAAAATCAAAATAAAAAGCTGACGTTTCGGATAGAGACTATCCTTTATCAAAGCAAGGGAGGTGGAAACCAAACTGCTTTCCACGTCTCCCTTGAAGCCGTTGGTCTGGCTGTGGTATATTGACGATGTTTTCCTGATCTGGCCACATAATGAAGACTCTCTCCTATCTTTTATAACCCATTCTAACTCCATTCACCCCTCTATCAAGTTTTCTCACAATTATTCTATCACAACTGTTTCTTTTTTGGATGTCTATCTTTATCACTAACAACAAATTGTCTACTAATCTCTATAAGAAACCCATTGACAGGCACCAGTACTTACACTATGATAGCTGCCATCCACGCCATTGCAAGGATAACATCCCTTTAGGTCAGTTAACTCACATCCATAGAATATGCACTAATCAGTCTGACAAGGACTTCCATGCTAACGCCCTTACCCACTCCCTTAAAGCAAGAGTCTACCCCAAATCTGTCATACGCGCTTCTATCTATAAGCATCGCAATTCCTGTTCTAACAACAATCCTAAACCTTCTCCAGCCATGGCAACACCTACGTTAGTTCTTCCTTATCATCCAACCCTCAATAGTATTAAAAATATCCTAAGGAAACATCAACATATAATTGACAACTCTCCTCTTCTCCATTCCATTCTACCTGAACCACCTAAAGTTTCTTTTAAACGGACATCTAATTTTAAAGATATTCTGGTCCATGCTGCTATTACTAAACCACGCACTTCCACTAAGGGATGTTCTCCTTGCAATGAAAAGCGTTGTGGCGTTTGCCATTTTCTTAACCCTGCTACCTCCATATCCAGCAGTGCTTCCTCCTTTACTTTCAAAATTAACCAGATTCTGACCTGCACTTCTCACAACCTAATTTACCTGTTACATTGCATAGTATGCCAGAAACAGTATCTTGGCGAGACAGGCCATACCATACGTGCCAGATTTGCTAGACATAAATTCGACATCCTTAGCAATGCTGACACCCCTGTCGCTAAACACTTTAATTCCCCTGGTCACTCTTTACAGGCCATCAGCCTTTATATTCTTCGTAGTAACTTCCATAACAAAAAAGAGAGAAAACAATTAGAGTCTTTTCTTATTTGGAAATTCAATTCCCTCACCACTAATGGCATTAACCTTAGCAAAGGCACCATTCCCTCATTACCTTTCCCATATAGCTCTCCAACTTCAGCTATTCCTTAATTTGTCGCAAGCTATCTGGGCCATTTCCCTTTTCTTTTTCCCTTTTTTCTTTATCTTATTTCCTCTTTTTAATGTTCTTTCATATTTTTCTACCTCTATGTTCATTTTGTGTCCATCCCTGTACACTTTTTTTTTTCATAGGCTTCTTGTACTCCTTTATTTCAGTGACCTTTGACCCGGTCACTCTTATATGTGGTACTATTTTACAGGGTGACTAGCGACCGGAAATGGTCAGGGATTTTTTTGTTTTTAGTTTTTTTTTGTAACCGGGAACAGTCAGGGAATCATAAAATTGAAAATTTTGAACAATGTCAATAATATCTTTTCATGATAGCCTTTTATTGTCTGCTGATAATCAGGAAAAATCGAGGGAAATTCAGGGAATTTTACGAAATCTTTTTGCCAGGCACCCTATTATTCCTAACCTTTTTTATAATTTTAACTTCATTTGTGTTATCCTATTGCATTTTTCTCACCGCCCTCTTACTATTTCCTATTTGTCCTCAGTCCTGTCCTATCCCAACAGTTCTAATTAATCTCATTTGTTTTCTTGTTTTCCAGCCAATACCGTATTACTATTCCCTATGCAAACTATATATAAACCCGTACAACTTTCATAACTTCAGGATAATTCTCTAATATTCTATTTGCTTTAGAGAATTATCCTTTTTGCTTTGATAAAGGATAGTCTCTATCCAAAACTTCAGCTTTTTATTTTGATTTTTGATTAATTATTTTTGTTTATTTTCTCTTATTTTTTATTCATTTTGTATTTTTATTAATAACTATTAATTATATTCGTTGAAACGATAGGGAAAACTTAAAGCACTATTTTGGCCTGGCTTAAGAAGTGAACAATTTGTAATATGCAATACAAATAACGCATAGA
The DNA here is from genome assembly GCA_023313115.1 of Rhysida immarginata. NCBI lineage: Eukaryota > Metazoa > Arthropoda > Chilopoda > Scolopendromorpha > Scolopendridae > Rhysida > Rhysida immarginata. Next base: position 720,262 of record JAHWFO010005168.1, on the reverse strand, counting down.
GTTTACTTTAGGGAAAATAATTTTTGAGTCCCCAGGACCCCATGTATTTCAGTTACAGAGTCCCCTCTTATTTATTTAGCATACTCTATCAAAAAAAAATATGGGTTTAGCATACTCATCAATAATATTTTTATTTTATTCATTCAATGGCCGTTGAATTATACTAGTAACCGAAGATGAATTGAATTAAACTTTTCCTTGACTATCTTGCTTTTGAAAAAAGTTTTTCGTTACTCTGGGCATCTTATACATCATACTACAGGCAGTTTCTTTCACGTCGAAAAATTTCGGCTAGGATTCAAACATACAGGGTGTCCCAAAATGAACTGACATTTTGAATTTGCTGCCACTTTTTTCGTGGTACAACCAGAGTAGAGATTTTTGATGAGGTCATTATTAAACAATGAAGTTAAATTATGTAAAAATACGCAATCAAATGATGTGTAGAAATTGTAAAAAAATTTTTTACGAAAACTGTTCGCAGATGCAGTACTTTTTTTGATCACCGTAATGCACCTTCTACTGGGTTTGACACAAGATCAAGATTAATAATATGGATGTGGAAGACCTGTGGTTTCAACAGGATGGTGACTGATGCAGTTATTGCAAGAAAAATTTAATGATCTTATTAGCGAGGTGATGAGAATTGGCCTCCGAGATCATGCAACTTGAACCATCTTTCTGAGGTTATCTTAAGGATAAAGTGTACGTCAATAAACCACAAACTATTGAGGATGTCAAAGATGAAATTCAACAGCATTCCCGAAATTTCCCAGCAAAATATTTCAATAAGTTATGGAAAATTTCCTCAAAAGAGTGAATTTGTGCTACCAAGGCCAGGCCAGTCATTTTTCAGACGTTTTGTATCATACAATCTCCCATGTTTTAATAAAACAAAAATATTATAAATTTTCTAATGAAAAATGTGTTTTATTAAAAAATTAAAATGTCAGCTCATTTTGGGACACCCTTATAAGATGTCCATGATCACATTATGTCTTTGCCAATTAAGCGTTAAAAATCGCACCAATTTTCAGGAATTTTACAATATAACTTAACCAAACAAAAAATTTGCAAAATAAATTTAGCGTCTTTTGGGATGCTTAAAAATTTCAAAATTGCATCCATTTGATAAATAAAAATTAGCATTAACGTTGGGCATATTTGTAAAAAAAAGATGCATATTTTATATCTTCCTTCATTTCCCTCGATTTTACATTTTTTAAACTTTGTATGCATGATGTTGTAAAATAGAGGTTTCACTGTAAATCCAAATTTTCATATTAGTGTTAAAGAAGGTCCACTTTATTAAACCCAGCTAAATATAGAACCAACCTAATATCTAGAGTCAAAAAGAGATGGATAGCAATTAAAAGCTACTAAAAATATTAACTCTAAAAAAGGCCAGCTATTGTTACTCAGTTACTATCATGACAGGTTTCATTTTAAGCAAAAATTTATCCTTAGAACCAAATTCCCTGCTAACTCAAAAAGAAAACCTTATTTTTATTTATTTATTTTTCTTCCCTTTAAATTCCAAAGCTTAAAGAATGGATACACAGTCTTTTCAGTTAATGTAAACAATTTACTAATAGCTATCTAGTTAATCTATCCAAGTTAAATATTTATGCAAGATAAAAAAATGGAGCATTCATTAAGTATGAATTAGCCATAACATCTTATACAACGAGAAGCTTTGACTCCTTTATAGACTTCTTTTCTGAACATGCTACTACTAATTTTTGTTCCAAATTTTTAATTTATAACTCCAATTCCTGTTCCTTCAATGAGGATGTGTACAGTAAAAACCTCAAAAATTATTATTTCAAATAATAGCAAAAATGTACATGTTAAATCACTACTTTAAGCCCATATGAATATAAGCTAGCAAAAATGCTCTATTAAATCCTATTTAAGCTAATCATAAGCTTTTGTGCGTTAATTCAATTCCTTATTACGAATAGCATTTTTCATTCCATAATTCAATAGCATGAAAAGAATACTCTGGTTACAATTTTATTTCAATATTTCATAAACTTAAACCCAAATTTCTTTGTATTAAAAACCTCAAATATTCATAATAATTAAAATATTTAAAAACAGTAGACATTTTGTTTTTGTTTTGTTTGTTTTACAATTAACCAATCTGAACCAACTTACAAGATCTGCTATTTCCATTTTATATATAAATAAGGTTAATGCAATTTAACAAAAAACTGTATAAATTTCTAAAAAGAACCATCAATCCACCAGTTTTTAAAATGGGACAGGAAAGAATGATCTATTCAAAAGATCTCCCCACAATGTCCTCTGTGTTACCCATCTTAACCAGCACAGCTTCCTAGCAACCACTGCTGATCAATAGGAGTAGCTGTCCATCATAATGAGGGTTGCCTACCCTGTTCGAGTCAACAAAATGGAAATCATGCTCCCATATAGAGGCAAACCCGATTAACTGAGCTCAGTACTGAACACTTATTAATTTCCTAGATTCCCTTCAAATATAAAGATATATTAATGAAAAACAATAAATGTTTATTCAATTACACAGAATCTGACAAACAGAAAATCAAAAAGCAACTGCTGAAACCATTTCATTTACGATTTCAATGGAATATAGAATCGGGCAGAGAATGTTACTTAAATATCACATTATCCTATCCTAATTTTTAAAAATAAGAAAATTTTTTCCCCCTCGAAATATATCAAGGCTACTGTAGTAAATCTCAAACCTCAAACCCAAATATAATGATACACATCAATGCAATTTTCAAATCACATTCGGAGAATCAGGAGTTCCAGATGAGAAACATTAAAAAGCTTTTTAACATCTATTATGTTCATGCATTTGTTTAAATACCAGTCGATATTTCCCTATGAAATCTAATAAATAACCACTATCAACCATGCTTAGCCTAATGCCATAAAAGCTACAAATACAAACCTGTTCCATTATCCCAAGTCCAATTTCAGCACGTGCACACAAAACCAATATTAAATATCAAATTCTGTCGTATCCATTAAATAATAATGCACATGTCGAATCGAATGATATAACAAATGTTCTCCCATCTCAGTGATGTTAAGAGTTTAAGTGCCAGAAGGAAGACTTGGCAATGCAGTGTTTGCCTCCTCATTCACATAGTCAGCTGTGCTGGTCCATTCCCTGGTGCAAGGGGAGAGCTTAACTCTGTATCATAGGAATACGAACACGAAGCATCAGTACATGAATGGCAATGCGATTTATTTAGTTTTTTTCAAAAAGTGTGGAAGGATTTAACTGAATTTGTCGTCAACAAGGATATTTCACACAAGAAATAAACAATGAAAACAAAACTCAAATTGTCACGGTGCCGCACATGGTAATAGCATGTATGACCTGCAATGAACTAAACACTTCATTTTCTAAATGTGCATTAATTTTCATTTCACAAAAGCTTTTCAGAGAAAAAAAATTTGATTTGCTCTTTTGAAATTTTAAATTCTTTGACATTAAAAGCTTACGATATATAAAAAAATAAAAAATAAAAAAATAAAAGCGTACCTTCCCTATATTTAAATTATAATATAAATATATTTAAATTAATAATAATAAAATTAAAATATAAAGAAATAAAATTATTACAATGAACATCAAATGCCCTCGTTTTGATTAAGCCATCATTTCCTAGTGAAATGATTAGCAAATGATACCTCACGTTACTAATTATAGCTGGCAAGTTGTTTAATCTTGAAAAAATGAACAATGAAACCCATTACTTTTCCTAGTAAGAGGAGAGAGCCTTACCAGGAAAACAAATAACTTATTTAATATTTAAACCCATAATATTTACAAGTTCATTCATTGATGGCGATTTTTTACCTTCAATTATTTGCTTAAAATTAAAAACAAATAAGATATTTTTTAAAAAGAAAATAAATTGGCATCTGAAAATTAATTAGACAATTACGCTACACGTGGTCATGAAATTTTTATAAAAACAAATTTTAAACCTCTTCCTTATTCACTTAAAACTCGTCAAAATTTAAAAGAATACAAAAACATTTTTCATAAATTAAAAAAAAAAAAAAAATTAACTATTGAACCCAAGTCCTCAACCTTCATTTAACTCTAGGTGAAACTGGAGCTCAAACTTCAGACAAATTAAGCCACTTCACAGGAGGTCGTTTTTAAATCACAGCAAGTGAAAAGTGTCACAACTTACAATTGACACTTTTATTGAGTAATCACCACAAATAATAAATATTAAGCTAGTGCAACGAAGGTCAACATCTGGTCAGCAGGAAAGTTTAAAACAAACTCTTCCCAATTGGATTTCGCAAAATAAAAAGAAGAATTCTTTTAAAATTCTTTTAAAATAGCATAATGGTTCTATGCTTCTACATATAAGAATTCTCATTCCATATATTTATAATTATCAATCACAGTCAGAATTTCTAATCATGTTCCAAATAACTTTAAAATGCACAAAACAGTGAAGCTAAATCTGATGTTCAAATTAATCCATTAAAAAAATGCCTTTCACCTAAAATAAGACTTGCAATGGATTACACTTTTAGTTGCAAGAAAATTGAGAGGAGGGGGGCTAAAGGGAGAGGAGAAAAAAAAATAAGGGTGGAATAAGAATAACCGATATCGTAAAGAGAAAGCCATCAAAGGACCTGCAAGTGCTTTCTTTGAATTTTATCTTCCAATTGTTATCATTTATTGTATATGCATTTAAAACCAGATTCCATAAAATCATGTTGTATTTTTTATTTTTTTTTTCCCTACATCTTTTTATAATAATTATGTCTTTTTTTTTTTCCTATTAACCTATTCTTACTTTGTAATTTACTCACTTGTTGGGAAACTCGATGCAATAAAGACAAATTAAAGCTCAATTTTAATACTTGTTTTTGCAAATAAAACAATATAAAAAGATTGGCAGACTTCATTTACGGTAATTCAAACAGAAAACCATTTTCGCAACTTCTGAAAGGTCTACTTAGACTTCTAAAAAGAACAATGTTGATTGTATTCATCAATTAACTTCAAATAAAATAGGTGAAGATAGCAGAAAATTAAATTAGTGCAGAGACAATTCTAGATAGTAAAAATTTCAATTATCATCATCATCCATATCTGTTGAGAATCTAAAGTCATTAAATCTATCTTATATTCACGCGTAAGTCACGAAGGTAGATTTTGGTCAAAAATTCTGAAATTTTCTATAATCCGCTGATAAGTTGATGAAAAAATTTCAGGTGCTTAAGAAATTTGAATTTACCCAGGCTCAAATCCTGTACTTACATGGGTAATAATATCAAACTTGTTTAACAATTAAATATTACTTTAAACTCCATTACCATTTAATCATTAATCATTTTATTATTACTAAATGAAGACTTTTATAGACATGAAATCTAACATAAGGAATATTTATCATTTATTAATTTAAATAATTAAATAAAATTAAATAAACAAACGTTGTTATTCAAGTTCTTTTCAAATTAATGAAGTGAATCCTAACTGGATCCTTTCTCTTAATTTTGAGTTTAAATTTTTTATTTTTTTTTTGCAAAAATACATCATTTTAAATTTATTTGAAATTAGTAATAAATTTACCGATTAATTAATACTGATAATATTTACCGATTAATTAATACTGATATTTAAGTTAATATATCATAAAATGTAAAGTACAATTACCAGACTTCCTATATATTTCCCTACCAACCCTGTTGTGATACAGTTTTCAATTTAATAACATCACCACTATTTAGTAATTACCGGTACTTTAATTTTTTATTACAAAATGCACGTGGAAAAAAAAAAAAAAAAAAAATCCAATTTTGCTGTGCAGACGACGAATCCAATTTAGAGTTTTACTTGGAAGCAGCTTCTCACCAGGTGGTAGCATGGTCGCAATGAAATTGCATTGGAAGCGAGTCGAGAGCATTTCAATTCGCTGCTCTGTATATAATGCTATTTTGCCAATCCTCCTATTGAATGGAATCGCACTGGAAGCGGGTCAAGCATCACTTCTCCATTTTGCTGGCTCTTTTTTGCGATCTATTTCAATGACTATTCCCAAGAATTTCTTCGCAAAGTTGAGCTACGAACCATATGGAATGAAATTTTGCCAGTATTCCTCCATACTTTTGCCTGCATCCCTTCATTGCTATTATGGCTGTCACCTAGTGAGCATGAATAGTTTCCAAGTTAGAAAGCAGAAAGCATGACTGCTACTGTTATTCACTGTCCGCTTGAATCCTTTATTTTCCCGTCATGAGTTCCTAAATTCTTAAGGTAAAATAGGCACTTTATGGGTGGATAAAACTGATTATGGATGGGTATAAAAATACCCCTCTTAAAGCATGTATTGCATTCGGGTATCATTTGAGTTTCCTAAAGTGAATACACCTTTGCCAAAATTCTATGGAAGCTAGTATGACTCGTGGATAAGTCGAGTTTGCTTTTTAGGATGGATTTTAAGATATAAAATTTCTTGACTTATACACCAGTATATAAAGTCCATTTATTGGTCAATGGATTGTAACGATTGATATGCAAATCATTTACAGAAATTTTAATGGAAGCAGAAATCGATAATGGCACACACAAAAGAAGTACTGGATTTCTTCATAGAATGATATATTAAGTGACCATGCATTACCATTCACTTTGCATCACCATCAATTAGCCATCATATGCAATCAAAAGTGAAGGGTAGACATTGAAGAAAGGAATTATTTAGAAGTACCTTCACTCACAAACAGCAATGTGCTGCGAATTCTTGAGTCACAAAATTTAGTAATTCTCTTCTCTATTCCTTTTCAGCGTCGAAGTATTAAATAACAATTGGATCTATTGGAAATTTAGCCTAGCAGGGGAATCAGCTTATTGAGGCTTGACCTGGTCTTTTAAGCTTGTTAGCAAAGGGATAAACACAAACATCCATGCTCTCAGCAAGATTCAAACTTGCTGGTTTCAATAACGATATGACCCATGCCTTAGCACGTTCGGCTGCCAAGCAGGCGAAATTTAATAATTTTCAAAATGAAAGACAAGTAGAATAATCAGCACACAAAGAAATACACAATCTTGGAATAGCAACGTGATAAAATAAATTTCTGTGACGTGTTTCGGTCTAACCGCCATAATCCTGTAGTTTCTTATTGGCCATGAAGGTGATTAGACCAATATGAATCGTTGAAAATAAATTCTACCATATTACTATTCCTAGATCACGCATTTCTTTGTATTTGAAGCAATATTGATTACCATACAACTTTTACAAATCTTGTTACAAGAAAATCATACAGAAATGATTGAGTCATAGCAAGGAAATACGAGGTTCATATTCTAAGTCTTATACATTCCAAGTGCATTTTTATGATGATTTGAGATTTCAATACATTACATAAAGAACTTCTCTGTACAATCAACAACAATCAACTGAATAAATAAAATTTACATCCAGAAAATAAAAAAATAAAAAGTTGGTGTTTTTTTTTTAACAGCCTCTTCATTTTTGAAAGTTTTCCCATTCACTAACCTAGTTCTGCACTAATCTGAATAAATGATAATCTGAAGGGGCCAGATCAGATTAATATGGAAGATGAGGCAAAACATAGCCATGACTAAGCAATACGTTTAAAGATGTGTGCAGCCTGGTGTTGTCATGGTGGAATACAATATGACATCCCTATAATTAGCCAATCCGGACATTTTGTGTAGAATGCTTAGGCCAATTTCATTAATTGTGAACAATATACAGTTGATAATCTCTCACACCGATTGGGATGGATTTGCTTCGATCATGGCCTTAATGTCACTTGAATTAATCTTCATAGGACGACGAGAGCAAGGTGTCAAAATCTCCAGAACGAAATTTGGCATACAACATTTGACACACATCAAAATCTCCATAGATGCTGCATATTTTTCTATGAGCATATGCAGCTCGTTTGCCTTTTCAAATACAGGGTATAACAGAAAGGGTCGTCATATTTCAGAAATCTATATTTTTTTAAAAATGAAGATATAGAAATGGGCGACATATCAAAATGTTTGTAATAAGCGTAAGTTTTGTTTATTAGTGTTCGATGTGTCCTCCTGCTGCACAGCACACATCTAACCAATAATCAAATTCCTCCCATACCTGCTGAAGGATATCTGGAGTCAATAGACAAATGACAGCCATTATTTGAGTTTCTAGCTCCTTCAGATTTGCCGGAAAGGAGTCACAAAAACACTGTCTTTTACATATCCCCATAAAAAGAAGTAACAAACAGACAGTAAGGTGTGGGGATCGAGGTGGCCACAAAAAGGCCTTGGGCCTGGTGTTGTGCTTTTGCCATCTTGACAGTAACAGACAGGCACTCACTATGTGTTCCAGATGCACCCTAGAGACCTCTACTGGCATTGAACAAAAACTTGACGTTCCCTTCTTTCAAATGGTATGCGGTTCATTGAACTGCGACTAACAGTTGCAGAGCTATTTACGATTGAAATGTGATGAAACTTTATGTTACACACCCAGGGTTCTCCCCAGGCCCTTTTTAACGGGCGCGCCACCCAGCTGATTTTGGCGTCCGCCCGGCTGAAGACTACAAGAAAAACTGCACAACACTGCATAATATTTTTGGTGTTTTTGTTTTTAATTTTTGTCCGCCCGGCTATTTTAGCTTACCGCCCACCTGGTGAAATTTTCTGGGGAGAACCCTGTAAAACGTGACACCATATAGCAAAAGTGACAATACTGCAACTTATTCCCTTTGATAATTCACAGATATGCATACGATGCTAGCCAAATCTAACTTTGCAAATACAACGTAAAACGTGTACTTTCAAATATGCATTCGATAGTCCATGTGATAGCTAATTTGCATGAAACTTGCATTGAAGCAAAAACTGAATGAGCTTATTTGCCAACCCCAATACATGAACACATGCTGACTGTCTGGTGCCTCTGGTTCTTAACTATTGAACCATCTATAGATAGTAGGCATAGTTAACTTCTACGTTAGAGAACAGTCGTTTTAACTTCACTTTCCAACCCATAGCTAAATCCAGAAGCAACCACGAAACCTTTCAAGAAACTGTCATTGCATTCTCAATATCAAATGCTGTTTGTCGTTTCTATTATGTGGATAATAAAAGATAGCATTTTGTCATGATCACTTCAAAACAGCTTCAAAAGTGACCAAGTCGTTTCCATTTCCCCCCAGCTAAATATTCCTTCTGCCCACATACAATGGTAACAATAGCGAAGAATTTAGACATCAGAAGACACCAGATGGCAGATTGTACTATCCACCCTAAGGCAGCAATTTTTTAATGTTAACCTATGGGAGAAACTACAATTTTTTGTTCTGAATTAATAAAAATGATGTTAAAAATATTAAATGTCTCACTATCTTTATTGATATCTATCACTTTTTCACAAGTTCTTATTTTTAATTAAAATGAATTTTTAAAATAAATTTGTAATAAAAATTTTAACAGAAGTGAAAATTTAACAATTTGCAATAGCTATTGCTTTCTCAAATTAAAAAATGCCAGACTAAACATTTTTATGGAATTAATAAATTATGTAGCTCAGCAAAATGATGTTTAAAAAAAGCAGTATTTTTTTATAAGAAAATCCATCTGGCACTTAATTATTTTTTTAACAATTTTCATTTATTATTGAATTTTAATAAATCTTTGAAAACCGAATTGTTTCCCCTCGTACTTAAAAAAACTTCAATTAAAACCGCCGTTTTCCCCGTAGGTTAACATTAAAAATGGCTGCTTTAGGATGGGTAGAGTGCCTATAATAAGAGTGTGGCCAACGATGGTGTTATTTTCTATTGGCTAAATGCTTCACGTGATTAAAATCGGCCATTACTTATCCAAGTTACAATAGTCAGGAAGCGCAATTGAATACATTTTTCATAATAAAATTTATTTAACTCTTTCAGAACGTTATAATTAGATATAGAAAAATAAACAAAATGCAACCTAACCTCAAACTGGGTTAATTTCCAGAATTTACACATTAATTACAAAAAAAAATAATGAAATGTACACCATAATTTTGGACAGAGGGAGTATTTTATGGAATTATATATTGATTTATAATAATATAAATTGTTTATTGAAAAATATTCTATACATTGGTTGAATAATCTAAAATATTTTTAATAAAAAAATTAGAAAATAATTTAAATAATAAGTTGAAGTAAAAATGATAAGGACAGGTTTAATATTTCATATAAGTCAACAAAACAATAAAACAATTTAACGAAACAACTAATTTTGAATTTTACATAGTCTATGGGGGTTTTAATTTCATATAAAAAAAAATTTTGTAATCTTTTAATTTACCTTTTTCATTGTTTATGTTTGATTAATGTGTACAGAATTAGCAAACTGTTATTTAAATACATGCATTATATTTTTTGTCATTAATAGTTAATTTTAAGAGAATTAAACTAAATAAATTTTTCAATATGATTTTTAGCTAAATCAAGATAATAAAATTGACATCCAAAAAATAGATAAAAATAAATAAATATCCACAATTAGGTTTAATAAAATAACTATCAAGGTAATTTATTTAAAAAAATTTTTAAATAAAATTTTAATATCAAAACTAAGATATATTTACAAAACTTAGATTTAGATCTTTAAAATAATAAATCTACAGAAGCCGCATTAAAGTCTGAAGTGAAGTTCATAGTTGATTACTTATTAAAATTTACCAAAAAACATTAACCTACTAAGATGATTTGTAATAATTCTACTATAAATTTGCACATAAAATAATGGTCTTTCAAGTCTAAACCTTTACATCATGATGCTCCTTATATTAAATATTTATTTTTAACTTCAAAACCAATATATTATTAATTATGAATTTTTTAAAACTTCATGGTCATTATAAACTATTATAAATTAACCTAAAGTTTTTTTATATATTCAATAAAAATTATAAAATACTCATTTAATTAAAAATATTACAATGTTATAATACAATCATACTATTATATTAAAAATATAAGCTTAAACATACATTTTTTTCTTCTTGTTATTCTTCTTACTATTTTTATTATTCATTTCTAAATAAATCGTAAATATGTGATTATTTTAATATTTTTTTGAGGATAATTTATTGCTTTGATTTACAATGTGATTTTTTTACATTGTAAGAAGAAAGAAATGAATTTTTACTTTTTTTTGTGAAATAATTAAAAATTATATAAGTTATAAATTTCTTTAAATTGTAATATTTAATTACATATTCCCGGTCTGAAAATATGGTATACATTTACCATATTGAAAAAAATAATATTGAAGTGTACACCATAATTTCGGACAGAGGAATTATATATTGATTTATAATAATATAAATTATTTATTGATAAATATTCTATACTTTGGTTGAATAATCTAAAAATATTTTTAGTAAAAAATAATTAGAAAATAATTTAAATAATAAGTTGAAGTAAAAATGATTGCATTAATAAAAGAAAGAAAATATTCTAACTTCAACAATAAAATTTGAAAAATAAATATCCAATATAAGGACAGGTTTAATATTTCATATAATCCTTCATATAGTTCAACAAAACAATAAAAAATTTAACGAAAAAACTAATTTTGAATTTTACATAATCTATGGGGGTTTTAATTTCATGCCATATATCATATAAAAATAAATTTGAAATGTTTTATTTTTCCTTTTTTTTTTGTTTATGTTTGATTAATGTCTAGAGAATTAGCAAAATGTTATTTAAATGTTATATTTCTTTGTCATTAATTAGTTTCTACGAAATTAGGTCTCTATATTGCAATTTATTCCTATATAATCTTCGTTTTGCCATACAAGCTTAATCCAAGTTGGATAAAAAATGGCGGCCGAGAGCCCGTTGGCCACACTCTTATTATAGGCTCTCTAGGATGGGTAGTACAATTCGCCATCTGGTGTTTTGCTTGAAAAATGTTATACATTCTTCCCCATTTATAAAATTTTAGCTTATAAGCCTGTAATTGAAATCTTTGTGAAAATCTGGTTTACTGTTGTGGATAGGTGATACTTCTAGTTTTGCAGTAACTGATTTCTGGGTGAAAGGTTCTCATAGTAACAATCATCTTCACTTTCTACACAGGGACTTTTGTCTTGAAGTGCCTGGGGGTACGGGTGAACTTCAATTGACATAGGATATCCTAATCATTGTACATAATACATAGAAGAAATAGTTACCTATTTAAATTATCTGAAATCTGCTAATTAGATAACCAAAGTCTTTCTCTCTGCCAAGGCACATGTTTTGATAAGTCACATTTAAGTTTTGTGGAAATTCTAATACAGTATACTGGCTTTTTTTTTCTCTTGAGACTGTATCCATACTTTTAAGTATATACTTTTGATATATTTTGCATAAAATTAAACAATCAGTTTTTATTGTTACGGTAATTTCGTGTTACAATATTATCAAGCATCCATTGGCTTTGTTCTTAGGCACATGCCTTCTTGTGCAAATGGGATCAAAATCAGCACCAAAACTGTAGTCAACTAGTTCAGTTTATGCCGAGAGGCCTGCATTGATGCAGTCAGTCGTGCTTTTGACGAAAAGATTGGCGGCCCAAATCTTACTGTTGAAATCGATGAAGCAAAGTTTGGGAAACGTAAATATAATCGCGGCAGATTTAAAGACAGCCAATGGGCGGTAGGCAGAAACTGCCGAGAAACAAGCAATTTTTTTTTGGCTCTGGTTCCTAACGTGCGACCTACAGCCAATTTAAAGGCAATAATTAGAAGTCAGTTGCACAAGGATCCAGAATCCCAGATTGTTGGACAGTAAATCATTCCTATAATTTCGTGGATTCATATATTTTATTCATTTTCACCATCGAGTTTGTGTTTTCTATTCATATGAGTTGTTTTTTTTTTGTTTTGTATTTTTTCAACTTATTTTGGTATCGCATTCATACGCGCATTTTTCGCAAAAGGTGGAGAGTTCTTGCAATTGAGTCAACAGATGGCGATAATTGCAGCAACTAGGTTACGCAGACTTCCAGGGAGTTCAAGTTTGCCAAAAATTAATTACAGAAATAACAGGACCTGACAAGGGATCATTTGGCTAAATCACAAAAAGCCTGAAATTTCGGCTTGTATCAAAAATATAAGAAAAAAGAATGATCTTTGCAAAATCTACATTGTAATTTGTGCTCTACTTCTTCAGTCTCTAACAGTTACTTCAATACCTAAATCACTGGCTACTTCTGTTTCCTCTAGATCCAAATGCTTAATGGCCTGTTTTCCATAAATATGGCCTTTTACCAAGTTTAGGGTCTGGCATCAAAAGACCAAAACAATAAATCCCTCGAGGTCTTATAGGCAGATAGAAAATCAATCATATCCTGCAGAATGTTTTTGTGACAAATCTTAGGTACACTAATCTCCCATGGAACATACCACAGCAATTCAAGCGCAAAGCCTTCGAAGTGTAGAAGGCAACAATTTTATAATGTAAATAAGATCCTAACTTTTTTTCCTTGTTAAAAAGAAAAATGGAGAATATGAAAGATCATGGAGTTAGCAGGATTACTGGGGGTGGCCGTGGCCTGGTTGTCTCGTCGGTTGGCTTGCCAATCGATGGAGTTCAGCAACTTCAGGCGCGGCCAGCTGCTGGTTGGGTGACGGCCCGGGCTTGAGGGCCACCGCTGGCGGGACAGCTATTTGGGGCGCGGCTGTTGGGGGACTTTGGTCTGACCCATTTGCCGATTGACCATAGCTGGTGTTCCAGCAGTTGGTGATAGCCTCTGGTTCGTTTATCCCCAGCAGCTTTTCCATCATGAAACCCCCCGTGCTTCGGAGGGCACGTTAAGCCGTTGGTCCCGACTGCTACTGTCATCTCGTAGCAGTCGTTATTAATGGGATGGCGCAAAACTCCCTCGTAGGAGTAGGTGCCGCAGATAAGATAGCAGGATTACTACCCAAAATTTAACAATTCCTGTTACAAACTTGTATGGTTCACAGTACACCATATTTTGTACACCTTTGTGGAAGCAAACCATAAGAAAATTCGTTAAGTCAGTTGACTGAGTTTGTCTGAGCTGCAAGTGTTCGCCAAAGTCAGAAGTGACGTCATTTTAAGTCTGCCCGAGTGACAGTCGTGTTTGGTAACTCTTAGGTCAGAGTTCATCCGAGCTCAGGTGGTCAGTTTGCTTTTTGCTAGCTGAGCGACTGAACTGAGTAAAATGGTGATCCCACAAAGCAACTTTTCAGTTTCGGTTTGAACTCTTATAAGAATTCAAGCTTTTGGTACATAAAGAAATTTTAATTTATTGATAGGATACCATCGTCATCGATTACAAATGAAGGAATTAATAGAAGTTGGAGGGAAGTTTTCGTCACCTTATCTATCGCAGCAATGTTTCTGATTAGTCGAGAGTTATGATCGCATGTTCAGTAATTACACTTCAGACTGGTCTTAAACATGTCATCGTCTGAGATTCGACTCAGTCCTTTTCATGCTGACTGACTTACCGAATTCGCCTAATTTCACTATTATTAGAGAGGAACAGTTCAATTGTACAAATACAAGCTGTATTGGGATATCGAAAAAACGTTTATTACAAGAGTTGTTCAAAATTGTCATGACATATGGAATGTTCTCAGTCTTTCCAAAGTAAAGTGAAAGTGAATTTCATGACCATTATCTTTACTTGAATTTTATTTTTGAAATTTTATTATCGTATGGTCATATTATGCTCGGCTAAGCCTATTTCTTGAAAATTCACTTGTTCTAATTCGGAATGTTGTGCACAGCAACTATTAAATTTCAGCAAATCCGTAAATTTGCTGTGAATGGTTGAAATATGTTTAAGATGGCTTTTAATATTCAAATTTGAAGAGTTTCTACTTCCACAAATGTAATTTTGAGGCTGTGAGGTACATTACTATCATGGACATAGCTGGCCACAAAGAAGCAAAAGCCATTTTATTTACATCTTCTACTACTTACCGATTGTTTTTCTAAATGTATATTCCAAGCATAACAGCTTGGAGTTTCTGTAAATTATCAGTAATGTTCATACAGTGTTATGGCTCATCAAAGGCGTGATCCCCGATGCAGACGTTTTGGAATGGGTGAAGCTTAGTGAAATCATTCAATTCTGTATGTTATCTGAATAAAACTTCTATTTGCTTTTAAGTTGTAAAGTCCTTTTTGAGTCACCCTGTATAGTTCAAAAGCTACATTAAAACAAGTTGGTAATTGGAAAGAAGAAAAAAAAATAAATTAAAGAATTTATCAAGAGAATCATTATCTTTTGCATGTCTTGAACAATTGTAGCAATGAATTTAGTTCTCTTATAGCATTTAAACTACATTCAATATTAGATCAATGTTAAAATTAAAGCAAAATCCCTTTCTATCACCAAGTTAGTGGATGGGAAATTTGTTTATTTGAGAATACAGAAATATTTATGATCTAGAATGACAGAAGAAAATTTCCCCATGAACCTCCTTAGTCCTTGAATCTGCTCCCCAATCTGCATTATTATGACTCAGCCAAGCTAAGTAAATCCTCAAATCACAAATTATTAATCTTAAGGAATTCTACAATGATAAAAGCCCCATTTTGCAAGAGAGTTTACTGCCTCAGCTTCATGGTAGAGCCACTTGTTCTAGTTTAGTAGATGATAGTTTTGGAAGATATCTCACTGCACACTGAACATGTAACTCAAAAAAACATTCTGTAAGCACAACTTTACTCATGTTATGGTAGATCATAAAAATCAAATATTAAAACTACATTAATCCAAAGCCAAATATTATAATAACAGGATTCAAATCAATATGAAATATGAAACTGTTGAGATATTTTATAGCCTAAATATAATACCTACCATCACGGTAGAACAGTCCACCCTTTAAATTCCATTAAAGTTCATAAATATATATTATAACACACACGTAATTATAGGCTAATCATAAATGAATGCTTGAAGCTTTCAATAATTATTTGAAGGGCGGGGAAAAAAAGCCCATTTAAGATGTTATGTTGATCTAATAAGGAAAATTTCTTTGATTATGCAACAGGTGCCAAGAGCAATACAATGATGAAATAATTTTCCTCCACTGAAGGTTATTTGGGCTGGATGACTTTCTGACAAATGAGACTTGTCACAGAGATTAAGAGAAACTTCTCTGCAAAGGAATGCAAAATAAAAATCCAAGATGCTATGGAATAAAATTTGGATTCAAAGATCAAAAATTAAGTTTTTCTATAAATAAAGCTTATTTCAAAAATTAAGCATACCCAACTAAAATTGAAGTTTTCGAAGCGTAAATAAAACTTACTTTAAAAATCCCAAAATAAACCAACATAAGCAAAAATGACCCAAATCAAAAAAATTTTGAGATTTAAGAGTTAAAAAATAGATTATTTTTTAAACAAAAACAAAATTAAGTGTCCAACAGAGCATATACACTCTTAAATTTCTCAAAATAAAGAAACCACCATGTCAATCACCTGTTCTTATACAGGGAGAGTCAGAAGTCTGTTAACCCCCCTTCTCTTATGGATACAAACAACCATCCACAGGACAAAAAAAAAGTGGTCATTATACAAATTAAAAAAAAAAAAAAAAAAAAAAAAAATTACAAATCACCAATAAAATGAAAAAAAAAGATATGTTTATTTATTTAGAAAAGAATCGAGTTACGTTGTTTATATTTTGCAGTCTTCCTAGTAAAATCAAAACGTTTTTCAAGCACATTCAGTGATTTCAGAGCAACATTTGTTTCCCCTTCACTTGAAAGCTGATGAACGATGCCTGAAATCATCTTATTAAGGGCACTGAATTGCCAGTGGAAGCAATTCCACATCTTTACCCTGGTCTTCACTTTGTTCCATGCTTCTGTCAACCACCTGCAAGTGCCTTGACATAGCTGAGAACCATTCTTTCCAGAGTCCACTTGTGCCAAAATTGATCTAAGCAGCCATTTCTTATAGAGAAGATTTCGCAATTGAATCATACCCTGATCAAGTGGTTGACTAACCTGATGTCATTGGCACTTAGCGTGCTGATTGGTTGATTATAGAGAATAGTGAACAGTAGTGAAGTAATTGAAACTTTGATTAAGACTTGATTGGTTGCTAAATGGTTGTTATAGACAGTTACAGGTAGAGAAAAATTTCCAATTGTACAGTTGTAAAACCCAAACTGCTGATTAAAAAAAAAAACAACACTACAACAAAAGCTATATCGAGTTTTGTCAATGAATGAAGTACTCAATGTGGTGTCCTTCTGCAGCAATGCACAATTGTGCACAGCATTTCACAGAACCCATCACATTTAACATGATGGGTGTTGTCTGTACAATGAAAAGGGGACAGACAAACATCCATCCATGCCCTCAGCAGGATTCAAACCTGCGACTTGCTGGTTTTGAGAGCGGCAAGACCTGCCTTAATGCTCTCGGCCACAGAGCCAGCTGTAGTGGGTTTATTTTTAATCTTTTTTTTGTTAAAATCAATGTTTTGAGCTCTATATCTGCACAATTTGAAATTTTTCTCTACCTATAATGTTATAAAGTTACAAATTACAAGGGACCCTATCAAAGGTCAAATATGACACTACCACTGTTAGGCCCTACCTAGGTAACAGACTTTGGACTTGTCCTGTATACATAGGGGATTGAAAACGCTGGTCGTGTTAGACAGATGGTCATTACGCTAACAGATTTCCCATTGGACAGTCTTGCTAGGCCAATTGGACACATTTTCTTTCCGTTTTTCCATTAATGTCTTTGCCTGAGATTTGAAGCATTAACTCCAGCTCATTCCTTTCTATTTACCGATCCTGTATACACTGAAATTTCATCCATATTATCCTTACTGCTGACGTTTTCTTCATCAGTGGGAGAAGTATAGGACTCTGGTTCAAACATGTAGGGCTGTATCAAACTTTTGTCTCAGTCTAATAAATTTTTATACAGCTGTTCACCGGCACAGTTGCAATAGGAAAAAAACACACCTGCTTAACAATCCCCTTTTCAAGCATCATCAGTTCGCATCACCATGCCTATTTCTCTCCGTGCACACATCAGAGTGTGCCTTTAAGGCGACCCTACAGCACAAAGCCTTTTGCATCCTTTCCTTCGAAAAATGCAAGTCCATAACTACAATGAGGTGCAATTTCCGCTGAAATTTCAGAACTGAAGCCCCAGCAGCTCATCGCCAAATTATACACTGAACTGCCAAAAGTCATGGGATACCAATCCAACACATGTATCACAAAGGAGCTAGTTTTGCCCAGCAAAGTGAACAACTCTACATGGCATGGACTACCTCTGAAGAGGTGTTCATTCATGCAGTCTCGATAGAAACCCATAATTGCACGAGTGTTGCAGGTGAGCTCTTGTGCACGAATGGATTATTCGATAATATCCTAAATAAGTTCGATGGAGTTCATGCCTGCCGATCTACATGAAATTCAGAATGAAATTTTTCAGAATGCTCTTTAAACCAATCACGAGTAATATTGGCCCAATGACAAGGCACACTGTTCTCCTGGAACATCCCATCGTTGTTAAAGCACATGAAGGGGATGGGATAAAAGGCTGCAAATGGTCACCAAGCAGCCGATCATAATTCCCAGTCAATGGTATGTCCAACTTAATCAGAGGAACCAAACCTAGCCATACAAGCATGCTCCACACAATGATGGAGCCACCACCAGCTTAAACAGTGCATTCCTGACAATTTCGGTCCATGACCTCATGTGGTCTACACCACACAAACTCTTCCATCAGCTTCAGCAACTTGGAAAAAAAAATTAATAAATAGTTTTTGAGAAAAGTGCAATAATAAACGAGGGGAAAATGTAAACACTCATGTGACCATGAACCCTTCATGAGTGGATGTGAAGTTTCAGCAATGTGCATTCAGATCCCAAGCAAAATCTATTTCATGTGTTTTGCTATTCAACCTTTATTCACCATAATGGCCAAATTAGATCCATTGTTTGGGACAGTCAAACTGCTTAATAGATTCTTTTATGGTTGCAGAGTTAGTTTCAAGGTGCGATATTAATAAAAATAAGGTAAGTAACTATATTTCATACATTGATTAAACCATCTTAAAATAATTTGTTTATATGCTTTGTTTAATGGCATGTAAATATAGACGACTCCCTCTATATAACAACACTCTACATAAAACCAAATTTATATGCACTTGCAGTTATAAATTTGGCATTATGTAGAGTCCCGTTATATAGAGAAAGGACTGTATTAAATAAAGTTAAATATAATATTTTTTATTATATTGTTGTTAAACCTTAAATTCTTAATTCTAATTTTATAATATTTACACTTTGGATCTGGACTAGAATCGTATGGAGATAAGGCAACAGGTTACATGCAGGTCAAGAGAGAAGGGATTTGCAATATGGAATGGAATAAACCATGTCAGAAGATACTGCTGCTTCTGATGTGTTAATTATTTTTATATTAAATTAGATATAACATTTCAATAAAAAACAGCCCTTTCAACCCCCCCCCCATTGCTGCATCACTGTTGGCTGTGCCATAGCATAATGTCATCAGCCTCATTACAAAGGAAAATTGAACTTTGCACTATCAGCCATAATGGGGGGGGGGGGGGTCATAAGGGTTGCGCACACAAATAATATCAAATGAAGTGTTTACGTTAGAGAGCTCAAATTACAATTTGACAAATTCAAATGAAAATTCATTGAAAAATAATTTACAAACTTAAAAAATTTCTTCACCATTCTGTCAACAAAACTGCCTAAACAGGACTATTTTCATTTTTCGTTAAGCTACTTATATAAATTCAGAAAAAAATTTGAAACTGCATATTTCATTTCTGTGAAACTATTTAACGATTTATATTAATTTTTCAAAAATATTGAAATATATAATATGGAAATGAAATAAATGGTACAAACAAATTAACATCTCCGATTACAAAAATTTTCAGACCAAAAGGTTCATTTATTAATTTTATATCAGCAATCACTTTTTCCTTCAAATAAAAATGGCCTGGCATAAGACTTAATAACATGAATTAACAAATCGTAAAATACCATTCTGAAATCTGATATTTCCCGTATTACAGCATTACCAATATTTCCACATCCCCTGAAATGATCCCCTAAAAAGCGATGAATGTGTGAATGTTTAGATAATTTTCTTTCATATCTCCGAATAGCACGAAACCACCACGCATTCTTCGTTTTGGATCTTTCGGAACAGATGAAATGTTTCTCTGGTGATTTATTGTCCTACTTTCACAGCTTGGTACATTATACATACCACTATACCCCGTTCTTTTCTTTTCCATTGTTTTAAACAATGTTATCCTTTGTCAGCTAGACAAAGCGTTAACCAGCTAGGAGGCCATCAGCTATAGCAGTCTTTACTGAAATGTGAAGTCACAGGAGAGACGTAAAAGTTTTGAATAGTGGAAAAGCTTAAAAATTAATTGCAAGCGATTAACTTGTGCAAAAAATTTAAAATTTTTTATTCACGTTCATTTTGATCTGGACTACTGCTATTTAAAGAAATTATAATTAAAACACTTGCATAATGCTTATTGATCTGCTGTTATAGAATGGTTTCATCACTTGAGAGCTCAAAATGCTTCAATAAATGAAACACTATGTTAAGAAAATCAAGAAGTTTGCAGTGACCGTGGGATATCATGATTTTGAGCCATCTCTCGCTTGGTTAGAGAGTCTTAAAACGTGTCACAACATTAAGCTTTTAAAAGTTCATGGTGGTGCATAACTTCAGACTAAAATAACATTTTTTTCCCCCATTATTTTCGTATAATACAGGGAAGAGTCAAAAGTCTGTTACCCTTCCCCCCATACAATTTCAAAATTAGTGGAAATACAACAAAACTGTTGCAGGCAACATTACGAATTTAGATAGGGGCAAAACAATGGTGGTGTCAAATTTGACCTGTGACCTTGAATTTGCACCTTCAATTGGTATAGAAAAATTTCCAATTGCACAGTTGTAGAGCTCAAAACACTTTCTATAATAATAATAATAATAATAATAATAATAATAATAATAACAATAATAATAATAATAAACCCACACTTATACAAACCCTTACAGAAAGCCACAATTCTAAACACATGTCACATAGTAAGGAAATTCCTACACTCAAACATCAATACTCCCACGAGTGGATAACTTTCCCTCCCTCGCATTTGAGTCCCTTGGGCTTTGGCCCTCTTTTGGGTCCGCCTCTGGGATTGGCTTCCGGACTTGATCCGAGTTTGGTTTCCCCAAACAATGACAATAATAATAATAAAACCCACACACTAGTGGCTGAGCGTTAAGGTGTTAAGGTGCAGGTCTTGCTGGTCTTAAAACCAGCAAGTCGCTTCTATGTCATGTTGAAGAAATTCCTGATTTTGGTAACTATGTTCTGTGGTCAGATGGGGCCTAGTTTTCCCTTAAATGGAGTAGTTAACAAATCTAACCTTCATTACTGGGCAGATGTGAACCCCTGACGGCTGTGAGATACAACACATCAGTAGAACTGGAGAATAAATGTGTGATATGGACTATGGAATGGCATCTTGGTGGGACCAGTTTTCTACAATGGTTGCCTTATAGGAGTAGGTATACGGAAATGATTTTGGATGGCTTCGTCTCACAAGGAGACTCCACGTACTCTGACTCACCAATTTTGATAAAAATTCTACAAGTGGCTTTCACCAAATTAAAGAGCTGTGCAAAGCCATTCAACGCACTTCTCAAAGTTTTCAGAGAAAAAAAATTCATAAAGTTTGTTATAATTACCTACACTTTATAAATGCTCGAATTATAGCATAGATTTTTATTGTGTACAGGGATCTAGTGGTTAAACGCACGAGTTTTATTTTGCAGGTACGGGTTCAAATCCAGTGTTCGATAATTTTTTTTTTCTCTCTTCATAAAATTTTTTTAACTTGTATGGGAATGTGTAATTCATTTACTAAATATATTTCCGATTTTCCAATATGCTACAATCATTTTTTTATAAAATGCATATAAGAATTATTATAATTAAACATAATCTAATATTTCCGAAGTGCTAATGTTATTTTCGCATAAATTGAAAGATTGTTACAAGTTACATTTATTTCCTTTTTTTTTTTTTTTATAAAAAAAATACAAAAGTTACAATTCACATGTAGATAAAGACAGAGAGGTTAATATAATAGTTAACTTCTGCTCCTAGAATTGTAATTTGGTAGCTAATATGCTATTTAAAAACGTTAATGAAGGGTAATTGATAAACTATAGATACCAAAATGATGCATTATATTTAGTAAGTATATGGTGCAATAATTATTTAATGTTTGTATGAATTAAATGTCATCTCAAAAGTTGCACAATTTATAAAAACAATTAAATGAGAATAAGTAAACTTTTTCTTTTAAATGCTCATTTATCACTGCAGATCATTAATTATAAGAATTCGTATATGCATTTTATAAATAAAAAAAAATGATGGTAGCAAATTGGAAAATCGGAACTATATTTAGTAGATGAATTACACATTCCCATACAAGTTAAAAAAAATTTAAGAACAGAAAAAATAAATTATCGAAGACAGGATTTGAACCCATACCTGCAAAATAGAACTCGAGCGTTTTACCACTAGACCACCTGTACACGATAAAAATCTATGTTATAATTCGAGCATTTATAAAGTGTAGGCAATTATAACAAACTTTACGAATTTTTTTCTTGGAAAATTTTGAGAAGTGCGTCGAATGGCTTTGCACGGGTCTTTAATTTGGTGAAAGCTACTCGTAGAATATTTTTTATCAAAATCGGTGAGTCAGAGTACGTAGAGTCTTCTTGTCAGACTTTTTAGACAACTTGTCTTTAGTGGAGTACCATTGCATGTGGTTCCAGCATGGAGCACCTCCACATTTTGCAGCCATTGCACGTCAATGACTAGATGGCACGTTTCCACATCGATAAATTGGCCGAGATGTTTGGTTCATTGGCCACCATTTGATTTTTTCCTTTGGAGATACCCTCGATTTGAAACAACGAATTCAGCAGGCTTGTACAGACATAATAGCCATGTTAAATGTGATGGGTTTTGTGAAATACTGTGCAGAAGTACAACATGTGAAGCAGTTCATTCATTGACAAAACTCAATGTAGCTTGAGCAATGAAATTTCCTTTTGTTGTGTTTTTTAGTTGTTTTTTTTTTTTTTGTTAAAGATCAGTGTTTTGAGCTCTACAACTGCTATACAATTGGAAATTTTTTTCCTACCTGTACCAGTTACAAAGTTACAAATTCCAAGGTGCAAAATTCGAGTTCAAAGGTCAAATTTGACCACCATTGTTTAGCCCCTACCTTCCTATATGTTGTTTGCAACAGATTTGCTATATTTGAAATTGTATGGGGAAAGGAACATACCTTTGACTCATCCTGTAAATGTGAACTATATGAAATTGTCATACGTAATATCTCTGATAAACGATCTTAAAAAATCAACTTATTCCATTGTTTATGTATGATCTGATTGTAAGAGCCATTCAAATGTAAGAGCAGCTTCCTCTGTTCCCATTGAAGCTCTTAAAGGCAAACTATATAATTATTATAATTGGATAATTTTAAATTTTAATCCAATGATATCTAAAATTCAGATATATGCAGGATAGTAAATGTAATGATTATAGGTCTTATTATATTAAATGAAATTAAAATGACATTATATACCCTACAAAAAATGCAATTTTTTTTCAATATACGAAGAGCATATATTATAAAACAGTTTATAGATTCATAAACCATTTCATACTTTAATAGTTTAGCTATGAAACAAAAAAATTCATTTTCCAAATCAATATTTCTAACCAAACTGAAAAGACGAATTCAGGAATACATAACGTTTTCAAAATTATAAAAAAAAAATTTTTTTAATTCCTACAATATATTTTTAAATAGATTTTTATTACGCTTACATTCCCAGTAATAGTATTCTGTGATCAAAATTTATAATAAATTTATTGTTGTTTTTTTTTGTTTTGTTTTTAAAAGCTTATTTTTCAGTACTCAAATTTCAAAATTTCAACTTCTCAACCTCATTCCCTAGACATGGAGAAACCCTTTGGCATTTAATAAAGGCCCCTCACTTGCTTTCCAGTCCATCCTTGACTGATCATGTGGCCCAACAACAATCCAGATCATTTGATGTTGAGGTCACAGGAAAAAATTTCAGATCCTTTGTCCCTTTGGGAATACTCCACGTAAATTTCGCATCGAAAACTGGTCTTGATAATACAGTTATAATTTTTAGGGGTGTGGGATTTCCGCTTTAACACAGTTGGAACCTTTTAAATGTAAGAACAAAGAACTCAAATCCCATTTAATAAAAAAGCACAATCTCTTGTGCCATATTGTCATTTGATTATAATCATTAACAAGTTTCGGGTTTCATCTTTGTTAGTAGCCAGATAATGCTACGAAGTGTGAATCTGAGTAAATCTTGGCATGAAAACATTTTCAAATCTTTTTCAATATTTAATTGGGCTTCGTTGGGTAATTTTAAACTCTCTTCTCCATTCAACATTAAAACCTGAAGGGCTTATGTTATAATATTAAAAAAAAACAAAAAACTATAATGGTCTCGCTTCTTCTTTAAATTTACAATAACCCTACAAATTCATTTCATTTTCTCTCCTTTTTTCATAAGTCAGTTTTAGTAAGTAGGTTAATACATCATTTTACAGGCACGGGTAGATGAACAACAAAAATGAATGAAAAGTGCATCCTAATGAACTTCTTTCATTGTAAACAAGGAACATTTATATAAAGGCACTTCTTAGCTCACTCACGTGTTTGTCAGGTTAATTAAGAGGGGGAGGAGGCTTTATTAGAAAGGAAAAAAAATTAAAGGAATGGCTTATTAAAATCTGACAAAGGAAATGCTGAAAATAATGACAGTGGAAAACAAAAGTAATTGGACAGGATACCTTGAGTTGAGAAAATAAAATTTTTAATTCTTTTTATTAATCATGAATCTAAGTTGAATTTTTTTTTTAATGTAAATTGAGTATTTGCTTAAATATTAATTGTATTTTTATATTTATTGGGTTTTTTGAAATTTTAAAAAATAATTTCCAAAATTTTATACTCAAAATGGTACAACTCCGGAATAGCGTTCCCTAATTTTCTCAACTGAACGAGACAGTTGGCCAATGCCATCCAGGAATATTAAGGAACGCTATTCTAGAGTTTTACCTTATAGCTCATTAATAGCATATTTGCATGTTTACATGTATCTAATTACATACGTAATGATATTAATTTTAATATAAAAAACAAATTAGTGATTCATCAAGTTTTCGTGATAATTTCTGATTAAAAGCCTCAGGAATCCCAACCTCAAAATAGATTTCTCCCTAACATAAAAACGAAATTTTAATTTTTTTTTTAAATTTTCAACAATTTTTATTTTGTAAGACTTTCATCCACGACCTTGCCAAGAAGCCGCTATAGCACCGCATTCCTCTACACCCAACTTGAAATTATTAATTAATTAAAAATAATGAAAACTCATTATCAGCAAAATCCTTTCCATTAACTCATTTAGCAGAATCAGCTCAAATTAAATACCCAGACAACTCAACCACCTGTTTATAATGAAAAGGTTAGGGCTAACCCATCAACAACGATATCTTAGGCAACGAAAACTATTTAAAAAAAATAGTTTGAGATAAAACAAAGCAATAAAACTCACCATCTCGTCTTCCGCTTTCCTTGCTTCAACGCTATATAAAAGGCTGCACTAAGACGAAGCGAAGAACAAAGCTATATCCATGTGATAAGTACGCAAAGGAAAAAAAATTTGAATTCTGATCACACCAGCTGACCCGGTAGCCATCTCGTACCTTTCGTCATCACCACGCATGCTCTATGACCTTTCCATTTGCTTGACGTCATATCCTGTTTTTTAAATAGCGGAAGGTCATCTCTCCAAACAACCGATTAACCTCGCTTTAACGAGAGCATTGTTTTAGGTATGCTGTCATTATTAAGCTCTTTAAAAGAAATTTTTAAATTGATTTAAAATTCTTGTTTGCCTAATAAAGAGAAGACATTCGAATAATAAAATAAGCTTATTTTTGTCACATTATGATTTTTTTCCTCTATATTTTTAAGAAAGGGGATGTTAAGCAGTACATGCCTTGAGAAGAAAGAGGACTGTAAACTGAGTATTTTGAGATAGGTCGGAAATTCATATTTTATTTAACCATTAAAAAAACAAAGCAAGTGTTCTAAGTGGCGACCACCATGCATGCATTACAATGGCACATGAAATCCTGTTTGTTGTTCAAGGAGACTGGCAGCTTGGCAAGCAGCATCGCATCAGATTCTTCTAAGGTTTCTTACACTATTGACTTCAGGTGCCTCAATAGGAAAAAATCCAAAGTGAGATCTCTTACAATCCAAAGATCAGGACTATGAAAATCCGTTGGCATAGCAATTACTATGTATCAGTTGGTTAAGTGACAGTCGATACCAACACAAAGCGAAAACACACCTGTTTGACCATCACCATGGGGAAAACAAAGGATCTGAGCAGTTTTAACCCAACCGAACATCTTTAGGATGAGCTGGAATGGGTTATTCAAGGCATGGATCCACCATCATTCAATAAGCATCATTTGGGAGCAGCTGTTGTATCCGCATGAACAAACATCACGGAACATTGCTTCCAGCAGCTAATTGAATCCATGCCACGGCGAATTTATGCTGTTATAGCTGCTAGGGGTGGCACAACACAGTATTAGGAGGGGGGGTTCCTAATAAACTGGCCACTCAGTGTATGTTCAGACAACATCAAAATGAGCGAGCGTACCATCATCTTGCAACCACTTCCTCTTGCAGACAGCAAGGGGTACAGTGTCCAACAATTCTGGTATGATATATATACAAAGAATTTTTTATTCAAAATCTCCTTTACATCGCATATCTCCTAAATGAATTTATTAACCATACAAGGTGAATTTATAAACATTAATCCTGGGATGGTAACCATACAAGATACGTTCACTAAGTTTCAATACTGATTTTTTCCTGAGTAGGGGAGGGTGCACAGACCGGTTCCACCAACAGGGTGAAGTAGTGGGGGGGTATCAGCTGATCAACATCACCGGCGGCAGCTATTTCTGAGACGCTGGAGTGAGCAGATCACTAGTGGTGTGAGTGTGTCAGTGACCCCCATTGAAAACTCGGAGAGTGCGTCAAAAATGCTCCTGCGTTTGAAGGATCGAGTCCGCCATGTTCACCAGAGGATCAAAGACA
Organism: Rhysida immarginata; assembly: GCA_023313115.1. Classification (NCBI taxonomy): domain Eukaryota; kingdom Metazoa; phylum Arthropoda; class Chilopoda; order Scolopendromorpha; family Scolopendridae; genus Rhysida; species Rhysida immarginata. The sequence goes on along the minus strand of JAHWFO010005168.1, from coordinate 692,913 downwards.
ATTGGGCTCTTCACCACAACAATGCGCCCTCTTGCTGCCGGCGAAGTTTTGGCCAAGTTCAATGTGGCAAAACTGCCCCAGCCACCCTACAGCCTCGACCTAACTCCCAGAGACTTCTTTCTGTTCTCCTGAATTAAGGGAAACGATTCGACATGATTCCAGCTGTCCAGGCAGCTTCAAGGACGTCCCTTGACAGCCTTCCGTGCGAAGAGTTCCAGGGAACGTATGAACAATGGAAAAAACGCTGCCAGCGTTGTGTTGATGCCCAAGGGTCATATTTCGAAGACTTTTAGTTCGCTGTACAAAAATGTTTAATAAATTTTTTGTTCTGAGACCAGCCTTGAAACTTGTGTACGCACCCTGTATATCAATATAACGTTTACAAGCGCATTGATCACTTATTACCAACTAACAGTAACAGCTACACCCCCCCCCCCTCCAGCAGTGCTTCTAGCTGCTATTTTTATACGCTTTTATTTAGCTCACTTTGGTGTCCGGGCACCTTCATCAGTTTTTGACCAAAAAAAAAAAGTGACAATCATCAAATACCCTTCGTACCCACCTCAACTGGTTCCCGCAGACTTAAATCCACGTTAAAAGAAGAGCATTTTGAAGATGTGGATTCGATCGAGAGCATTGTGTTGGCCATTCTGAATGGGATTTCACCGATAGACTTTCAAAGAACCTTCAAGAGCCTGCCTGCATGTTGTATGTGGTGTGTGGAAAGGGAAGGATTAAAGTAAAAATTAATTTAATAAAATCATTTCTTTTCAATTTTTTTTATTTTTAATTTTTTTAAAAATTTTTATTATTATTATTATTTTTTTTTATCTTGGTGTGGTTTGGAAATTTGTGAATGCACTATGTGCATTTGGCATGGAGGCCTCTTTGAGCACAAAAGTCAGATGTCATGATTGCAAGACAACCCGTAGCAATCATGCTATGAAGTCCTTTGTAATGCTTGGAGCCGAACAAATGGAAGTTCGGCAATATGGAGGATCCTCAAATGGAGCATGATAGGGCAATATGGAGGATGCCGAAAACTTCCCAGTTGAACTTCCGCATCATCTGTTTTCTTATTGGTAATATGAGGATGCACATTATCAGGCAATGACAATTTGAGTTCTGGTCGCTTCCTTCAAATAACATTAAGAAGTTTCACCAGGATGTTACAGTAGGAGTCGGCATTTACAGTTTACTTTCGCTGCCAGAATGTGGTAAGCAATATGCCCTAGTGATCTCAGAAGACTGAGCATAACCTTCCCGGCGAAGAAGCTGTACAAAAGGAATTCACTGCCTGGTTCAGACAGCAGCCCAAAGAATTTTGTGCTACTGGTTTTGAGGAGCTTGTGAAACAATGGGACAAGTGCCTTATTGTACAGGGGATTATGTGGAGAAATAAAAGTAGTTTTCAAATCAGTACTGTTATTGTTTCATTTCTATATCTCTTTGTAACTTACGGACTTCCCCTCGTAATTAACTAGAAGCACTGCTTCCTAGGTATCGACAAATGCATGAGCATTTTGTGGAAGGGCTAGATCTGGATATACGAAGAGATGGAGATTAGAAAGCACCACCGGAGTAACCATGAGAAATTATTAAATAACCAAATCTCCTTTGAAAGGGATGACCCAATATAATTTCTCAATGAATTCGGAACGAAACCCCAACCAGATGACATCAATATCACTCTACTGGGTCCGTGCCTCCCAGTTTATTTTATTTTTTTTCATTTCCTTTGTGAATCCACCAATCAATGCAGACCTGTAATTTGTACCTGGCATTCTTCTTACTATATATTCCCAATCATGTTCACTTCATCTTCATAGCCGGTTTGCCTTAGATGATGGTGCAATACCGAACCACATAAGACTTAATAAATAGTTCACTGTATCACTCTAGCTGATCACAGTCTTACTTATTTAAAAAAAAAAGCCTATCTTGTCAAATATCCAAGTTTGATGTGTTTGCAATCAGATTGTGGAAAATCATGGATATTGATGGCAAAGTCTACCACCACGTTTGAAAGGCCAAAATAGGACCCTTCATATATGTTTGCAGCTCTCCCAAGGTCTTAAGCTATGGTTTCCTCTGATAGCAGTACCATCTATAAACGACACTAATACGACACTAATTTCAAGACAGTGGGGAGTACAGTGATACTATTTCCCAAGACACCATACTCCACACCATCTTTTAAACCCCAATCATATTACAGCCAATATATGGCAATACCACTATCAGAACCGTAGTTTATGTGACCCGATAAAAAGAAATCTAATGGATAGAGGTCACATGAAGATGGAGGGTCAGTCGATGCCACATCCATATAGCATGTGATAACCCAATATGATGACATTTGGTCCAAAACTTTATGCAACAGTTCGAAAATAGCACTTGTGGAATGGGAATGTGTACCATTTTGCATAAAGTTCAGAAATCCCAACAAAATCCTTTGATGCAACGAACAAATCAAACAATTACTGTAAAATTCAGTGTATAATGCGGATCTAGTTCCTTTCGATGTATAATGCACCTAGATTATTGTAAAAAAAAATAAATACACACTGGCTTAGACCTCTGCATCCCTTGATGACTCAGTTCGAATCCAGGTCATTTTGGCCTTTCAAACTCTGCTGAATTTTTCCATCCATTTTCTAATTATCATTTACCTGATGTTTGGAGTTAGCAGCTCCAGTTTAATTTCTTCATTTATTACGTTGTAAGAAACCAACAAGGGATGAAACATTTTTTATTCAATATTATATTAACAACCTTTATATTAAGGTACGATATGTATTTTTTCCCTATAAATAAAAATAAAGCTAAACAAAAATGCTTTTGAGTACTATATTGAGAGTTTCAAAAAGATATAGCCATTCCATTTAATAGCCAATAAAGCCTCCTTTCTTTAAGATTGAAAGTTCTGATATTCATGCTGTTGATGAGCTCCTGAAGCACAGACGAGTCAACTTGTTCCCAAGCAGACATGATGGCGTCCTTTAGTTCTGCAGTGTTCTGGTATTTCTTTCTGTCAGCATACACAGCCCGAACTAAGATGTCCTAGTGGTTCTCCATCGGATTCAAGTCTGGGGATATTGCAGGCCACTGATATACATTTTGTTTGCTAGGAATCATTCCCAGTTTGTTGTAGCGATGTACAGGTTTCCATTATCTTGCTCCAGAAAGGTTCACCCAAGTGCTCAGCAAATGGCAATACTGTAGATGGGTAAGCAAGAGTTCTTGGTAGTTGGTTACCTTCATTCTACTACCGAGGGGGTGCCTTCATTGGTGGGTTTTTCCTTTATATCTGAACATCCTACTCCATCGTGCTGAGTTTCAAAAATTTTTTCCCTCGTTTCCTATACATCATGTCAGCAGAAAGCATTCCCATTTTGTTCATTTAAATTAAATTTTTTCTCATCAGTAAACAGGATCTAGGCTGGACATTCTTCCAGGCAACGTGCTCTCTTGCCCATTGGAGTCTTTTTCAGTTTGAGTTTTGATCAGATGATGTTGATTTTTCCTCTTCACGTACCTCAAAAACTGATTTCATTGAGCCACCTTGGATAATGTGGACTTGCTAACGTTGTTGGGATCACAAGAAAGCTGTCCAAGACTTGTTCCACCTGCACGGAGTTTTCTTACCACTCCCCTTTCTTGTCTCTGAAAGTTTTCATGGTTTCCCACTTAATTTCTTCACACTGCAAAATGACCCAAGCTTCAAAAAGTTGTCTATTGCTCTACGAGATCAGCCAATATTTTTTGTAATTTCAAAGCATTAATTTGCCCTTTCTCGTATTCGGATAGAGCTTTTTTCTGACCCATTGTCATGTCCCACTACTGTTGCTGGAAATCGCATAAATAACAGTTTTTTCTAGTTTCCAGTCAGTTCCCCTCGTGATATAAATTGTGGGTTAGTCTGAAAATTAAATATTTACTACTAAATTGTCTAATTACTTAAATTTTGGATCAAACATTGAATTTTTGGCTACTTGATTAAAAGTGGCCCGTATCAATATAGTGCCCAAAAGCATTTATGTTTTGCTTTATTTTTATTTATTGGGAAACAATTCATAGTGTATAAAAAATGTTTCATCCCCCATTGGTTTCTTACAACTTCTTTAGAACAAGAAAGCAAAGTAGCCCTATCTTTTTGAAATGCATCTTACAGACCGAAAATTACGGTATTACACTTAGCACTTGCTGAGAAATTGTAGTTTATCTTGGTAGATAAGTGTCGTGCACACAAATTTATCAGAGGTAATGTCCAACTTAAATACCAGCAGTAATTTTTCTAGAAAAAGATCCCTGCCCAGATTCACAACAAAGTTGGATCCATCATCTCATATTTCTCGTGCCATATCTGCACTTTGGAATTCATCGGGGTTTTTTCCAATCGGCAATGTAGGTAATTACAGATCTACTGATCCATAAATTTAAGTTTTGCATTGAAATGCCTTTCAGTTTATATCAAAAAATTCAAGCTTAAGTATAAAATAATGACCATTTTTATTGCACAATGTCACATACATCACACAGTTATCAATACAATAAAGATTTCTTTTATGTATTTGGTACATAGCAGGTTTTTACATATATTTATACATATATAAGTGATTTTTGTAAACATGTGTATTATTAATTTTATTCGTTGCATAATGATTATAAAAAGCGATAATGCACAAGTAATTCATCGAATTTTTATGTATATTTTCATAACAATGTTTCGACTAGCTCATTCCATAAACTAACATTTTACAAAAGGGAAAAAAATATACATAATAATAATACTAAATAAAATCTAAATAACAGAAAAAGGACCACCCTTATTACTTACCTGTTTAAAGAACAACTGCACGATTACACGCAAAAGTTTCAAACTGAAATATACTAAACTGCTTTAAATAAATCAACAAAACAAACAGTATGGGGAAACAACTTCAATGGATTAACATCAATTTTGTGTAGGGGATAACAACCAACAGGAAAACCTGCAGAAAAGAATACACAGTACCACTATTACAATGCGAGATTAGATATTAAACATTACAATAGGAAATTCATTACAAATACTTCATGGAAAGCTTCCTTGAAAGTGATAAGAACAGTTTATTTAAACAGCCAACTGAAAATATTTTATAAAGTGATATCCATGGTTGTTAATTGGCAAAAAAATGAGTATCAACTTACTCAATTTGCAAAATAATTGGTAAAACAAAGCTTCTAGGCATAAACTTTCCAAAAGAAATAAACAAGAATCTGTGGTTTATGGACGGTTTTCCCAGTACAACTATTATAATTATTTTAAGAAACCATGGCATATATAAACAAAGAGTATAGAAAAATATACTCCAACTACAGCCTAGTCTTATCTAACTTCACTAAAAATAATTTTCTTTTATCTCAGGAAGAAGGGAGATTTCACTCAAGGGTGCCGTAACAGCGCTACTTCGTAAAGCTTATTGATGCCATAACAAAACATAATCGTTCAGTATATAAACCAACCGCAAAGGGTTAAAAGTGGATAAAACTAAAATCAGCTTTAAAATATATTCAAATAACAAGAACAAAACTCTGCTATACTAAAAGGAAGAGGTCTTGTACAAGCATCATCCATCCAAGCAATTACTAGATAAAGTGACAGTACTTGTCTGCTGAATTCTCTGGGATCATAAAATGTATCGCTCACGGGCTGCAACAGTGTCACATCTCATATTTTCAAGAACGAATTAACCTATACAAACATTCCTGACTAACGATCGTTTAAGTTACAATTTTTCTGAAATACATTTGAAACAAGTGGATTAGATTATCTTTGTACAATGACAACTATTTCCCGAGGGAATTTTGCGCCAAATCCAGAGACAAACACAAACATCCATGTCCTCAGCGGGATTCAAATCCATGACTCACTGGTTAAGAGAGCAACAAGACATGCACCTTAAAGTTCTCAGCCACCGAGCCAGCCGAATTGAACGATGCGAAGACATCAATGTAAAGACGACCAAGCATCGCAGTGTGTATCTTATGAAGTATTTTGTACATTAATATCTAATTCATTATTACTGAAATTATAGCTTTGAATTGTCATCAGTATATTCATCCAATTATATATTTTTTACAATATTTTCAAGTTGCAATGGACTTATTGGTACATCATAAGTCAGGGGGAGGTGTACATGAACAGAAGGATCCAAAAAATAAGTATTCACATTTCCGTAATGATTTATTTAAGCAAATGCTTAACATCCGAACTGAATTACGGTGGCAAAATGTAGAAATATGTCTAAAGAGACACACCACGTACAACCACTGCGACATGCTACCAGGACTCGCAGTGTGACTTAGAGGTGCTACTGAATTTCCACTACGTTCCGCTGACTTAGCATCCCTTGATTTCTACTTGTGGGGAATCTTGAGCAAGCTACCAGCTACATTGCATGCATTGCAGTGGTTCGCCGAAACCAAAGTGTCTGGATGAGAATGGACATTATGACCACTTAAATTGATTGAAGTCCTTATTAAACGTATCCCTAAATAAAGTAATACGATTATTATTTCAATTTTGTGCACGCGTTTCATGCTGCATTTTCTCAGAAAGTCTTAATCCCGAGAGGTGCCATTCTTGCAGCCCATGAGCAATATGTTCAAAATTTATTTCTCAATTTTTATCTGATAGAGTGGTCCTTTAAATCGCTTAAAAAATAAAAATTAAAAAAAGAAAACGAAACCTTTTACCAAATAAAATAATTCATTACATATATTTCCCTTTTTACTTTTACCAGCTCTTAAATAGATACACAGCCAAGTAACAAAAATATATTATACCAAAACATTTGCTTCGATGTTATAAAAAAATAAAAGCTGCTTGCACTATAATCGAAGGTTCTCTTTCAACTTCTTTGTAAGGACACTGTGATTGTCAGACGTGTTAAGTAAAATATGGACAACACAAGGAGAGGAGGTAAACAAAAACGGGTCTCGTAATCAAAGGAAAATTTTTTTTTTTACATATATCACAAAACATTTACTTTACCTTCAAATGTTTAAAAGTTCATGTTGTCTGCATTCATTTATTAACTTGGGAGATCTCAAGAGGAATTCATTGCAGAATTGTAAAACCGACTTCTTGGAGCATTACACTCACGTTAATATACTTTCAAGTAGAGATTAAGTTAAGGCTATGGCTTAAACTATTAACATAATGACTACAGGAATCTGTACAGGTAGTCCCAAGAACGAACTCCTGAACTTAAATCATTTTTTTTAAAAAATGGTCTACAATATTGAAAATTTGAAACGTTCTTTTGAATGCACAGAATTCTTCACGATTCTTTTCCAAAAAAATAAATTAATGCAAACTGAATGCACGTGCCAATTCATGGACTTGGGAGAGAGATTTCTATTTGAAATTGAAAACATTAAATATAAAAAATTAACGTCAATGACCTAACAAAAGTAAACATATTCTGCTCACACACATCCAAACTTAAAATGATATAACGTTAAATAAAAATACAAAAAAAAGGACACATCCAGTGGCTGTTGGGGATGGGCTCGTGTGAGCAAATTGTTAATCAAATTTCATGAACCAATTGTTAAAACTTGACAAATTCAGCAAGCCAGTTCTATGCCAATTATGGCAGATTATCAAACAGGTACAAGAAATGGATACTTTTTCCCATTATTTATAACTTAATATTTAGAAAAGTGCCTCAAAATTCCTAATACACCACGTAAAGCAAACCAGTTGTTAAAAATTTACCAACACTCACTGGACATAGCTGAAAGTAACGCCTCCTATAACTTTGTTGGCCCACAACATCAAAGCAGAAGGCAGTCCGAGAAAATATTTTCTGACATGGAACTACATACGAAGCAAAAATGGAAAAAATTATTCCCATTTGACAATCACCGATGTTTGCCGAACTTTTACAAAGACCAGACAGTGGATGTGAGCACAGCGAGAAGATGAGTGGCGCATTTAAGCAGTGATAAGATAAGTGTGGTTCTTTGTTGCTGGTGAAAATGAACAACTAATGGTGGCCACTTATATCGATTTGTAACTCACAATTTGCTGCATCAAGCAGCATTAGTGTGCTCTTAACTCCCATTGCAGTTTTCATGGAAATAAATAGGAGGACTTACTTTCAGTGCAACCTTTGTAGACAGAGTAACAAAGATTCAATTTAAAAATTGCAGATTTGTATGGGTGAGCACAAAACAAAGGAAATCATGTTTTTTATTCCAATTTCTGCTTCAGTAGAAAGAAAGTGTTTGTTAAAATTATATATTACACGAGAAATGCAGGCCTTACAATACATGATCGAGAGTTTAAAGAAACGGACTAGTTTTGCCATTTATTCCCGGCTTCTTTGAAGTGATAAGAAAACAAACTACAATGCTGTTTATACAAAAATTTGAATATGACATACAATATGACACATCCATTCAGTTCACTTCAGAACTCGAATCTGGTAACACCATCCCGTACCTAGACATCTCCATTCCGAAAGACCAACTCCATTTACCATTCCTTAACCCCCGTCCTACATTCCTAGCAACAACTTTGATGCCATTTGACAATTTCGTTTAATGCAAATTTTGCTTCCATAAAATGACATCAAGATATAAGAATGTCATACATGAAAAAAGAACGAACTATACCTCTGTGGCTGTGGTTACTTACTGCATGAACAAACAGGAGACGCAAGATCCACTTCACCACAAAAAAGTCAAGTGGATCTTGTATCTCCTGTTTCTTAACACCATGCAAAGTCACCTTCTGGAAGAGAACCATCACCTCATAACAATAGTAGACTCCATAAATTTTTTACAATACTCCCAACAATCCTATAAGAACTGCCATATTCTAAAGCTTAGCGATACTCAAGGACCAATCGTATTCGCCGACAGATATTCTTATCATAGCCGTCATTTCATGTACTTATTACATAAAATCCAATAAAGGCCATTGGAGAGCCAACATATATCAGACAGAAAGCAGTCGACTACATCCCAGGCATCAAAACCGCACATGTTGAAATTAGGAGCAGTTTCACATTCAGCAGGAAAGCTCAGCTCTGTTCATTCATCCAGTCATGGTTTTCTTATTAGGAAAAAACGATAGAAAATGAGGCACACCTACACAAAGAAAAAGTTATCGGAGAAATTCAATATGGCAGATTTGACTTCACACACGTTCAAAACCGATCAATTCCAGAATTCAATGTGCTCGCCAAGGATTTTCATAATGGTGGAAAACTGCCGTTTCGCTATATATTTAAGAGTTATACGAACTAATAGCACAGTCATGCCACGAATAGTTAACGTAGATAGAACTCTACTTGTTCAAGAACATCGGTAATGAGCTGAAACAAGAAAGAAACCAGGTTATTTTTATAATCGGAGAAGATTGGGTCTGCGGTAAAGTGCCTATCGCTAAAAACTCCACTAATGCCATCTAGTGGTAAAAACTGTAACCATGATAGTGATAAAGATTTTGCAGTGTGAACATATGGATTTGTCGATAAAGTTTGAACATGTGCAAATCAAGAATTACAGTGTGAATAGGGTAAAACTAAGGATCCTGGAGAGATGCTCATTCTTAGCCGATTGGCTGCGAATTCGTTTGGAACTCCCTAAGCTGAACAGCTGCGTGCAACAGGAATGAAATGTGTAACCAAACACCAGGTCGAATGTACCAAAAGCAACAAACTTGGCACGAATTCATTGATTCTGCAACGGCCTTAACGAGCTATTGTAAATGTTTTTTACCAACCGCATGTTCAAGATTTTGACTAAATAGCATTGCAAATCCTCCGATCACATTGAAAAGTCAGCAATAAATGGCGAAACAAGTCCGTTTCCCTAAACTCTCCAACACGCGTTGTACGGCCTCCATTCCTCAAGTTATTCCCGTTCCATTCCCAAGTCCAAAACATTCATAAAGCATTCAAACATTCAAACTCGTTAAAGACATGATTGAGATTTTAAGGGCAGATACAATCCTTTTGAGATTTTAATGGCGTAACGAGAACATCGATTACGTAAATACACATTAAAATTCACATAAAAATCATTTTATAAGATGACGATGAAGAGGAATATGGATGACTTCTAAATGCTCAAAGCAAGGAATATCGTTTCACACTCATTCAATTAAAAATTCACTTTTTTCTCGTTTCTAGCTTTTCGTTTTCTCAGTGAATAATGTTAAATGCAATTCTAAGTAATTCCGTAATGAAACAAATCAAAAATCTCGCATGAAACTTAAATCGTAAAAACAAAAAACAAAGCCTTTTATTTCTGTATGCTGTAAAACACAGTTAAAAAGTAAAAATTGTAAAACTATCAACTTCATTTTAAGATGAGATTTTCTTTTACTGTAAATTGGCATACAAATTGCATAAGCACAGCACAAAAGCTTCTCATTATTATTATATTATTATTACGAGCCAACAAAGAAATTTCAACCCACAAGGCATTCTACCATTGGCTTTTGGAATGATGCTACTATGATCTCAAAACAGCTGCTGCTTTTTTTTTCTTTTCTTTCTTATTTTTTGGTAACCACAAGAGAAGGGATTTAAAACACGATCGATAGTGAACAATAACTCAGCAAGGAAAGAAAAACGTAAATGGAGAAAAATAAATTCAAATGTCATTGTCCCAGAAAAGCTGATATGTTGACCAAAATTGAAATTCCGACAAGTGAGATCTTTCATCCAGCTTTATAACTTAAAAGACTTAATTGTACATATAAATGAACAGTGCATAAAGACTGTCGTTTCATTCACTTTAAATACGTTTTTATTAATAAAGTTGTTTTGTTTTTTTTTGTTTGTTTTTTTTTAATTTTCATTTTTGTATTTTTTTTTTCTTCTTTTCATTCATCACACTTTTTCTTAATGTTCCTCCAACTTTAAAATAGTTTAAATGAACTCTTTATATGTATATATATGCATGCTGGAAATGTTTTTTTTTTTTTAATTTTTAATTATTAATCACAAACTGTTTTAAAAATGATTGAGAAAAGCGATGCTACTGTCATGACACGGAAGAGATAGGATTATGTGGAGACCCCATCTGAGTCAGGACTTTATCGAGCCACTGTAACGGACCGTGGAGATGAATCTCAATCCAACATGGAGTACTCGTTACATCTTGACGATGATATTCAGCACCCCAACCTTTCACAAAGCTCATTCTGTAAAAAGAAGAAAAAAACATTTTACTTGTACATCCATTCAGCTACAAAGCATTTTCTTTGCCCCCATTTTTGTATAATCAACATAAGGGCGATTCATTAACTTGAGACACTGAAAAATGTCAAAGTATGCATCGTACATCTAAAAATATGAGAATTTATTGGATGTTCAATAAAGAATTTATAAATTTTAATACAAGAAATCAGACGGACACGCTACTCCTGTTGTATACATGTATGAGGGTCAATCATAAAATTTTTATCGCTAAGAAAAAATAATGCAATGAAAGCAGCAAAAGAAGTTGGTTGAGAGTTAATCTTCTCTACATATTCTCCATCTAAGGAGACACATTTTCCAAACAATAGATAAACAGGTGGAAACAATCTTTGAAAAAGTGGTTTCTTCAAGGAGTGAAAGAGTCTTCCACAAATCTCCTGCAAGTTTAATGGTGTCACGAGATAAATGGTCTAGTGCGTTGACATGTTAGGAAGGATGTTCCAAACTGACTAATGGCTGATGCAACCTTCTGCACTATGGCCTCGACAGTAATTCGTTGGTTTTTGAGCACCAGCTTATGCCACAATTCCTAGTTCTTCATCGAGGGACGGTCGTCCAGTTCATGCTTCATACCAAGTAAACTGAAAGCACCAATGCCACTTTACAACTCTGATATACAGGATGTTTCATAATTGGTGTCCCGTCTTTAGATCCAAATAACGGCTCAAGGGGAACAGGTGGGGGGGAAAATGAATATTGATTATTTGGTTTTGATGTCCCCTAATTCAGAATAAAAACATTTCGCATCCCTGGGGGTGAAGGGGTAAATTTTGAAAATTTTAATTTTGTAGGGGTAGGGGTTAGACCCCATTATGTTATTTAGAAAGTTGTAGAGCATCATGTAAAATGTGGGTTTACCGAAAAACCCGGTGAAAAAATCTTCATGAAAACCACCAAAAACTTGATTTTGAATTGAATTCTCTTCTCTTCTGAGATCTTCAGTTTGGAACAAAAAGGGGCAAAACAGCATGTAAAATAGATGAACATTCATTATTATTATTTCCTATTTTTGATATATCAGATTTCAGTTAATGTTCACTACCTGCACAATCGCAAACTTACCTGTCGGGCGTTTCGCTTTTAGGTTTTTGAGGTTTGGAGTTTTTTTGTTGGAGTTTCGTCTGGTGGATGTGTCTCTTTGGCACTTCTTTGGCACAAAATCGTTTTGGTGTTCGATTTTTTTTTTTTTTTTTTTTTTTTTTTTGAGGTATTTGTATTTTTTTGTGTTGGGATTGTGGTGTTTTTTTTTGTTTTGTTTTTTTTGTTGCTTTTCCTATTTGTTGTGCGGAGTTGGTTTTGCTATTTCCGGTGTCGGCATTTGTGGTTGGGTTGCTGTAGTGTTTTGAGTTCTGTTGTTTCAGTGGGTTTTTTTTTTTTTTTTGTTTCTCTGTGGAACTTTGGGTGGTTGCGTTTAAGGTTAGTGTTCCTTTTTTTTTGTTTTGCGTGCTGGTTTTTGCTGGTTGTGTTGTGTGTGTGTGTTTGTGTGATTGAAAGAGCGAGGGTTTGCGCTGTTAAATGGCTAGTTTGTTTCATCCATTTTTTTTTTTTTTGTGGTAATGTTTTTCATTTTTAAAAATTTGCGTGGCCAGAGCTGTTTTTGTGTCGTTAAAGATTTTGAGTTTTGAGTTTAGTTTTTATTGTTTGGAGTTTGTTTTTTTTTGGTTTGTTTCTTTGATTGTTTGTGGTTTTATTTCTTTTGTTTGGAGTGTTTCTGTTGTTTTTTAAAATTTCAGCGTTGTGATTGTGCAGATAGTGAACATTAACCCAAATTTCATCATTTTTCCTCTCTTTCTCTCTCTCACTTCCACATCCACACACTAGTCCTTCTGAATCAATATGGTGTATAGATGAAATTCTGTATGCAGATTCCTCTAGGCAGTATCTACATGACTATGAAGTGCTTGGGCTGGATTGTCCCAGTGGAGTCGGAGTCATATTCAATAACAACTCGCCTTCAGACCGCATAAGATTTGCTAAAGAACAAGGAACATATTCTGAATAAATGGGCAATAAATATTTATTGCACCTACGAACTCCTTCACATCGTTTCCTTTCAAATGCAGAAAATGAATAACGGCATACATTTCAATTTTGTCAACTGCGCGCACACCCTTTTTTTGGCTTTGACCCTCTGGTGGCATCGTGCAGAACTATACCGCAAGTTTTTTTTAAACGAGAACAACTGTTCATAAACATGCTCATTTCTAAAGATGGACAAATGATGTTCATTTTTTTTATACCATGATAAGAATTTTATGACTGGCTCTCGTATAAATTTAAATGTATTGTCTGCTATTAATTTGTAGCAGTTTAGCACGTAATGATAGTGCAATACTGAAACGTATTAGCAATAAAGATAATTACACGTATTGCTTAAGCAGTCCAATATTTGTATTTAGTATTACTATTTTTTATTAGAGGTTATCACTTTATACCAAAATATTTGCCTACTAAAGTACTGGGACCTACCTTGGAACATAGGATTTTTAGTGTTTGAACTTGTCAATTGCAGATTGAAATCCTACTAAGAATATGAATATTTACAGAGGGTTATTAGGGATATACGGTAACAATTAGCATATTTAAATGTGGGTCGCGAGTTCATTTCACGTGAGCTAACGCGTGGAGTATTGTTAGAGAACTTTTCAAAATAGTTAGTAATTGAACAGAGTTAAAATCATTGAGTTATGCCATTGAAAACTGACAGGTATTGGGAGGGTTATATAACAGCCCTTTCTGACAACAAATTCAGCTATTCCGAAATCAAGTGTACTAAATAACATTGGCAAAACCAGAAGCAGCATCATTTCTGAGGGTAAAAAGCAGGCCAATCCGAGACCATCCATTAGCCGAACTCCTAAAGTCGTCTGGAAAGTTCGGGCTCTCGTCACCGGATGCAAGCCACAAACACAACAGGCCATTGTACAGAAGGTAGGGACATCTGTGTACACGGTAAACACAATTATCAACCATGACTTACAACTGGAGAAGTTACACAAGAGCCATGTTTACAAGTTGTTGTTGCACCATGTTCAAGAGCAACAGACCAAATGCTGTAAACTGTATGAACTTCTATGGTGGAAACTGTGATGCATGGCTACCAGAGTGAACACACTCAATGATGGTGAAAGGGGTTTTGCACCTTTTCTGGTTCTCTGACTTTGTTACCATAGAAACCTAATAACCCTCTATACAAGTGTCCTTATATCTATGCCCTGAATCAGAATAGATACCAGACTACGATTCCTTTCAAAGATTAACTGGTTAGTTATATAAAAAGTATTTAATTACCTAATTGTGCACATTTTAGTCAGCTCGTACACAGCCTCAAAACCATGGTTAACCGATTGGCTCAGCAACTGAGCAAACTCCTGATTGTTGAAGATTTTAAGGCTACAACCAGGTGGGATCTTGCACACTGTGGTAGGATGGAATGCATGGTGGTGATTACAATTTCTGCTCTGAACAAATATTGCACTGTCACTCAAGCATTCTGCATAGACTTCACCTCCTACATAATATAAATGAACTCCTGAAAATAAGCAAAACAAAACATTTATTTCTAAATACATGCACACGTTATTTATCAGTTCATCAAAGAGCCGAGAAAATTTGTTATACAGAGTGTGTCCAAAGAGTTCAGAGACTGTTATAATAAAAACAAAACCACATTTACAGCTTAATTAGGAGTTGGTTAACTAACAATGTTTCAGAAAATCGGTTAGTGACATCATATCCTGGTTACCACTAATGAATAGGAAAATAAAAACGCAGTCAAGCGAAAGCGAGTGGTCTAATGAGGAAACCAGAGCTCTTATGTACGTTTGGAGAGAAAAATATTTGGACTTGAGAAAGGCTAAACATAACAGCCACATGTACAAGCACATATTAAGGTTCTGCTCCATTCATCATAATTTCAGTAACTGCATAATTTGACACCTGCAAAAGCCCATGGCTTCCCTTATTGCCATCTATTGATGCAATTGCGAGGCAAAGAATCATAGAAAACGCCATCATTTTTTGGGAATCACCTCGAACTCTGCTGTCTGCTAATAATCCCTTATTCTGCTATCAATCCCAGTTGCCGACGGCTCATCTTTCAGAGATTACTTACATTGCAAAAGCATGTGAACCAAAACGGACACATTATTGCTCACAGTGTCCTTCCTTTTGACATTACCTATTAAGCAGCCACAGCTACTCCATAGAAGGCACTTCCAGGCACGTCTGAGACTGACTATTCACCGAATTTTAAGACAGTGAATTTACTAAACAGCATATAAATGGAGCCACGAAAAGGAACTGTTTGATAGTCTCACATACTTTACACTTACTGGGATAGAAAGGTCTTCTTGGATCTTTGTGAAACGGGTTTGCAAAAAAGTTTGGGAACCAGCGGTATAAACAACCTACACAAGTTGCCATGAAATGAGAAGCAGTTCTTAATGTAATGCAATCTAACAATTTGTAAATGTGGGCCAAAGGGTGGAGCCCATTTCACTGTTGGCTATCAACAGATCGCAATCCTTGACAATCCTCCGTACGGCTTGCCCCTCCCCCCCACACAATCTTAATAGAAAAGGAGCTTGAAAACTAAATAAGGAATAACAGTTCTATAGGTTGCCTCACAGTTAAGTATAAGAATACATGCCAATTATTTTCTTATCTATCACCGAGAGCTGCAAACAATAAATTCTTAATAATACATTTACGAAAATTTACCTTTTCCAATATGGCGCCTTGTGTTTTCTATGGTTGAATTTCTATTCACATTGGATAAGAGGCCTAAACAGAATCTGGCAGAAGTACTAGAGGGATCAGTGTATCCATCTATTACTATACTGTGACTCTGAGCATGAAAGACTTCACCGACTCTGCTATTAAGTTCGTAATATGCTATTGAACACCAAAATATTGGTTCCTGGTAGGTGACAGGGGCCAAATCTAAAAAGTAGAAAAAAAAATTATTTTAGCAGAGAGAAGAAATACAAATTTTGTAAAGTAAACATTTACTCATACGATTCCATCCAAGTACGCTAGAGCACCTACTATCCGCTGTTCTTTGAATCCTTACTCAACGAGCACATGTGTGGGCCAACATTTGCCATCATCTACACTGCAGTTACCCAATCTTTTCTACATATTAGCCAACATTTTTTCAACATAGTAGCCAATGCTAAGCGGGGGGGGGGTCTATTGAGTAAGTAGGTCTGATTTTCCATGTATCAGTTCCTTAGACCCAAACTACTGCAGATAATGGGCACTCCAGAGAGTAGAGAGGGTGTGGGAATTTGAACTGTTTTTGTTTTTTTTTTGCCAGGAATCCATTCACAACAAGAGAGATGTGTGCGGGCATGTTGTCATGATGGATCAACCATCTTTTTTCTTCCACAACTCTGATTATTTGCATGAAATTTCCCCTCAGTCTCTTCAGTAAAACTTCCTGGTGACAGTCTGACCAGGTTGAATAATACAGGGTCGAATCACATTATTACGACCACGCCTTACGTTTATCGGGGTTGCCCAACCGAGGAACTGTATCACGTATTGGGAATTGGTTAGGTGACTATATAAGGTAGGTTTACACTATGTTAAAAACATATCACTCATTGTTACAATGTGTAAGAAACATGATTTATCAGATCTGGAAAAAGGGATGATAATCGGCTTTCGGGCCAAGGGTGGCAGTATTTCGGAAACCGTACAGTTTGTGAACTGTTCTCGCGCTGCTGTAGTTAAAGTGTACTAGGGAAAATAGGACCGTTCAGAATAAACGGTATGGGAACTGTGGAACACCATGTGCAACTGATGAGAGAGGTGAACTTCGGCTGTGAACGTGTGTGAAGGCCAACCAAAGAGCTACAGTGGACCAACTTACCGCTCAAACCAACGAGGTTGCTACCAGACAAGTCTCTAAAACCACAGTACAGAGGACCCTGCTACGCATGGGCCTCCACAGCAGACGGATGGTCACCGCACCCATGCTGACGAAGGTTCATCGCCAAAAACGGGTTCAACTTGCCTAACAGTACTGAAACTGGATCACTTCTGACTGGTAAAAGGTTCCCTTCTCCGATGAGTCACGATTTCTGCTCCACAGAAGTGACGGCCGTTGGCGGGTGAGGCGAGAAACCTCCGACAATAAGCATCCTGCAACCATTGTTGGACGAATCCAGGCTGGTGGTGGCAGCATCCCGGTAAGGGGAGTGTTCTCATAGCATTGTCTGGGCCCACTGATACCTGTGGAAAGCATTCGCAACCGATTCGCTTATTTATCCATAATTGCAGATCAAGTACACCCATACATGGCAACTGTCTTCCCAGAGGGGGATGGCACATTCCAGCAAGACAATGCGACTTGTCATAAGGCTGCAATTGTTCGAGGGTGGTTGAGGAACACGACCAAGAGTTCCAAGTGCTATCCTGGCCTCCTAATTCCCCAGACCTCAACCCAATCGAGAACCTTTGGGATCACCTCGATCGTCATGTGCGTGCTACAGAACAACCACGGCATACCCTTCAGCAGCTATCAGATGCTTTACAGTCTGCAAAGCAACAGCTACCAGTAGAAACCTACCATAATCTTATTGACTCACTCCCACGCAGTCTAGCTGCTGTCCCGTGCCGCTAAAGCCGATTATTTGGGATAGGAGCTGGTGGTCATAATAATGGCCTAGACTCTGTAATTCACTAAAGCACAAGAATGTGCTGCAACAGAAACAGCAATAACTCAAAAAAATGTCACTAAGATTATGAAACTTGGCAGAGCAGCAGCAGATGAAAGGTGCACCAAGAGGCATCTAGCGGAAGAATATTCAAATTCTCAGATATTTTGAATAGCACCTCGTATATGGCTTATACAATAATATAAACAGCACAGCGATTTTCAAATTGCAACATTTTTAAAAGTTGCCAAATTGTTTGTGAACAAAGTTTGGAAGGAGTAGGAAGCCTCAAGGGGACACGTGTCACCTATAACTAAGCGCAAAAAATCACGCAGACCATTCAAACTGTATGAGAACATCACAATTGGTACAACAGGTGCAAAACATTATCGATGCGAACCCAAGAAATATCCATCAGAGCCATCGCTCGAGATCTCCAGATTTCCGAGGGCATAACCACAACAGTGGTGCATGATTTCATTATAAGTCACATGTTCTGAGGAAAAGACAGTTCATGTCAGCGGAAACACAAAAACAAAGGTCAAGTATCCGGAAGAACCTGGCATGCTTTTTCATTTTTTTTATTCCAAATGAAAAAAATTTCGACCAGAACCAAAAAGGTGAACTGGCAAAATGACAAAATGGTTGTGTGTGGATCCCTCAGCAGTCCAATATGTGATGCACACCTACTTTCCCGCAACTGTGTTGGTTTTAGGGATGGTTAGTAGCCAAGGACATGTAATACCACCCTACTCCACTTCTTTCCACAGGGTCTTCGAGTGAATGCTGCTAGCTACATTGCAGTGCTGCAAGCAGTCGCAAAGCCCTGAATAAACAGCGTTTGCAACAGGACTCTGCACATGGCAACCCATATGCACCATCACATCACATCGAATTAGTCACCTAACTCGCCAATTCTCAATCCCCTGGACTATTACATGTGAGGCATTGTTGAACAGGAAGTTAATCGACATTCCCACAACATTGATTTTGTCAAGGCTGCCCACTGGCTGGGTAATGGCTGACAGCCAGAAGGACCATTTAATTCAGGCACGTTTCTAGTCTCACATTGAATAACTCATTGCAGCTAATGACGGTTACATCAAATTAACCTGGTTGGAGAGCATCTGATTACCTAATTTATATGAATAAAATGCGTTGTTTGGCATATATGATGTTTTGTTCTATCGCATCGTGTCCTCATATAAAACACTAATTTGTTTCAAATTAATGACACACAGAAACCACTTATCCACATTTTGATACTAATTTTAAATTTTATCCTCTTGTATAACGCGATCCCAATTTTTGACTCGTCACGGCAAATAAACTATGCAAGAATATACAGAAAAATCAGAAGAAAACCATGATATTTATGTTGCACAGTTTTCAATTTCGAATACAGACAAGAGTAATTTAATTTTGGGGTCTTTCAAATATTCATCCATTACATTAGTAAATGAAACATGATCGGAAAAAATGCAACCAGACAAAATGCAACTTCGTCAGATTGAAGCAGTTTTGAAGTTACCATCATTTTGAGAACTTATTTTTGTATTAGCGGAAATTCAAATAAAAAATAAATTAAGTAAAAAGTTAATTAATGAAACGTTAATTGCATATATCGTATAATTAATATTGTGATCTATATTACGAGGGCCAATCATAAAGTTCAT
The DNA here is from genome assembly GCA_023313115.1 of Rhysida immarginata. Classification (NCBI taxonomy): domain Eukaryota; kingdom Metazoa; phylum Arthropoda; class Chilopoda; order Scolopendromorpha; family Scolopendridae; genus Rhysida; species Rhysida immarginata. The sequence goes on along the minus strand of JAHWFO010005168.1, from coordinate 673,302 downwards.
ACCTTTACATAAAAGGCATGATCGATGTTTCACCCGTGAATGCCATAGCCACTTCATGGAAGGCAATTTAACAGTGATGATTAGGTCATTTCTGCTATAAGGAGTGGTTTTCCGAGCAGAAGATGGGCCCGACATTCAAAAGGGTGAAATATCGATGGTAAAAGTGTATGACTTTGCAGGAAATCTGTGTGGGGAGGGATTGGTGAACCTACCAAATTTGGTTGCCGTACGATCATGCCTTCTATGCAAAGGAATGAACTTTATGACTGCCCAGGATTTCTTTCTCCAGGATTTTTATTTGAAATACTTTGATCACAGGGAAGAGAGATTTCATTTTTGTAAAAAAAAAATTTCACAGCAATATTGGCACTCCCATACAAAGTGAGCCAAACACAAAAATTAAGGAGAATATCTAGGCAATCTATGAGCATGGACATTAAGTGGTAATCTTAACTGTTTTGCTTACAATTAGTGCACACAGATGGTCATACTATCATTAAAGCAATAAACCTATACCATTTCAGCTTCAGTTGAGAGTAACGTCACTTATCGGACATAGTGCACAACAACATATCCTTTCGCCATCAGACTAGTACCATAACCTAAGAATAAGTTATTCTTAGGCTATGCTATGTTAGACTGTCCTATAATCGTGTGGCTTCTCGAAAGTGGAATAGTCTAATGTTATCTGTCGGATATCATTTTTTTAAATTGATGTTTAAAATATTTTAATCATTTTCGTGGAAACTATCATCTTCCCTTTCAAAATCAAATAATCTTGACTACAGACAGATTTCATTTTATTTAATTTTTTTTGTTTTTTACTTACTTACTTTTCAAACCCGCTTATCCGTTAGGGTCGCGGGGGCAGCAGCCCTATGGAGGATCGCCAGTGATCGCGATCTTCTGCCATCAGGTGCATGTCCTCCCTGGTAATATTCAAGCGACTAGAACCCAGATTCTCCATGTAGTCTAGCCACCTGGTTCTAGGCCGACCCCTTGGTCTCTTACCCACCGGCTTGGAAGACTAGTTTGCGGCATCCGTATCACGTGGCCATACCAGTGCAACTGAGATCTCTCAATGCGGAGAAGTAGCGGCTCAACACCTAAAGATTCCCTTATCGTGCTGCTGTACACTCTATCTAGTAGGATGACACCTGCCATACCTCTCAGAAATCTCATTTCGGCCGCTTGTACCCGCGATCGCACTCTTCCATCAAATGGCTTTTCCATCTGCTAATTTTTTATTATATCGAGGAGAAACATGAATTGCAGAAAGAATTTTGAACTTTTTAAACAGAAAATTATTCGAACTATTTCTTCATGCGGACTATAACCGCTTCACTCTTTACGTCACTCAACGAAAGCTGAGACAGGGATAAAGTTCTTGAAAACAACCATATCAAGAACTGAAAACAGATCTGAAATAGACATACCAGCGTCCAGTGAACAAATACCATAAACATTGCCATAACGCAACTGGAAAGCAACACTGCTGCAGATTATATCCAGCTTCAATGTTAAAAGCCTCTAGCAGCGGCACTATTACTGCATGCTCTATTCGTGTACCACTATTGATTGCCAATCCTAAAACACTGCACCTTGCCTGATGCTTAATACATCAAAACTGGAGTTCAACAAGGATGCTCGACCTTATACAGCGATCAACAAAGGTGAACTTCGATGGGTAATATGGGAATTGCCCGTAAGCGTATAGAGTATCTGATGAAGGAGGAAATTGACATTGCTTTCCTCTGTGAAACATCTCAAGCCAAGCTAAATTGTACAAAATAACCAAAACTGAGACCAGAGCATAAGGAGCTTGAGGCTATGCTTTTGTTCACTCAGTGCAACCTACAATGCTTAATTTTTCTTATGTAAGAAGATTGATACAAAACAGAATTTTAGATAAATTTACTTACCAGATTTATGTCCAACATTTGTTATTTGTGTTGTGTCCATTGGTGTCTGCTGACTATTGTCACTAGGAGACTGACTTTCATCATGGGGACTATATGCTGGAGGTGGGGTTTCAGCTGGGAAAGGTAAGAAAATAACTTGTCAATTTTCATTATTAAAAATATTGTTAATTGTAATTTTTATTAATTAAGTCAATGTAAAACAAAAAAAAAAAGCCATTATAACGTAAAATGAGAAACAGACAATCATGTGTAAACATATATGAGGATAAGTCAAAGTTCCTGGAATCATACCGAAAAAAAAAAAAAGGGCCTGATGAGGAATGAAGAATTTTATTGGTACGATTTCAGAAACTTTATGACCATCCCTTGTAATCTGTTCATATAAATTACCGTATTGGCTCAAATATAAGCAGACCTTTTCATCCCAAAAACGAAGTTGCAAAACCAACCCTCGGCTTAGATTCGAGACA